>WNWK01006177.1:77500-109283 GCA_009830355.1 Cherax destructor | reverse complement strand
GCCTTACAGTGCACACATCATCACGTGTGGTCAGTGGGGTGTGAGTGGTGCACTAACATGAGGTGAAGTGGTGCACTAACATGTTTGCACTAACATGAGGGTGTGTGAGTGGTGCACTAACATGAGGGGTGTGTGAGTGGTGCCCTAACATGAGGGGTGTGAGGTTGGTGCACTAACATGAGGGGTGTGTGAGTGGTGCACTAACATGAGGGGTGTGAGAGTGGTGCCCTAACATGAGGGGTGTGAGAGTGGTGCCCTAACATGAGGGGTGTGAGAGTGGTGCACTAACATGAGTGGTGCACTAACATGAGTGGTGCACTAACATGAGTGGTGCACTAACATGAGTGGTGCACTAACATGAGTGGTGCACTAACATGAGTGGTGCACTAACATGAGGGGTGTGAGTGGTGCACCTCCTCTTGCCTCTCCTCACTACCATGCTTCCTGCACCACCTCCTCTCCTCACTACCATGCTTCCTGCACCACCTCCTCTTGCCTCTCCTCACTACCATGCTTCCTGCACCACCTCCTCTTGCCTCCTCACTACCATGCTTCCTGCACCACCTCCTCTCCTCACTACCATGCTTCCTGCACCACCTCCTCTTGCCTCTCCTCACAACCATGCTTCCTGCACCACCTCCTCTTGCCTCTCCTCACTACCATGCTTCCTGCACCACCTTCTCTTGCCTCTCCTCACAGCCATGCTTCCTGCACCACCTCCTCTTGCCTCTCCTCACAGCCATGCTTCCTGCACCACCTCCTCTTGCCTCTCCTCACAGCCATGCTTCCTGCTCCACCTCCTCTTGCCTCTCCTCACAACCATTCTTCCTGCACCACCTCCTCTTGCCTCTCCTCACAGCCATGCTTCCTGCACCACCTCCTCTTGCCTCTCCTCACTACCATGCTTCCTGCAAAACCTCCTCTTGCCTCTCCTCACTACCATGCTTCCTGCACCACCTCCTCTTGCCTCTCCTCACAGCCATGCTTCCTGCACCACCTCCTCTTGCCTCTCCTCACTACCATGCTTCCTGCTCCACCTCCTCTTGCCTCTCCTCACTAACATGCTTTCTGCACCACTCCTCTTGCCTCTCCTCACAGCCATGCCTCCTGCACCACCTCTTGCCTCTCCTCACAGCCATGCCTCCTGCACCACCTCATCTTGCCTCTCCTCACAGCCATGCCTCCTGCACCACCTCCTCTTGCCTCTCCTCACAGCCATGCTTCCTGCTCCACCTCCTCTTGCCCCTCCTCACAGCCATGCTTCCTGCACCACCTCTTGCCTCTCCTCACTACCATGCTTCCTGCACCACCTCCTCTTGCCTCTCCTCACTACCATGCTTCCTGCTCCACCTCCTCTTGCCTCTCCTCACAGCCATGCTTCCTGCACCACCTCCTCTTGCCTCTCCTCACAGCCATGCTTCCTGCACCACCTCCTCTTGCCTCTCCTCTCAGCCATGCCTCCTGCACCACCTCCTCTTGCCTCTCCTCACTAACATGCTTCCTACACCACCTCCTCTTGCCTCTCCTCACTACCATGCTTCCTGCACCACCTCCTCTTGCCTCTCCTCACAGCCATGCTTCCTGCACCACCTCCTCTTGCCTCTCCTCTCAGCCATGCCTCCTGCACCACCTCCTCTTGCCTCTCCTCACTAACATGCTTCCTACACCACCTCCTCTTGCCTCTCTCTACAGCCATGCCTCCTTCACCACCACCTCTAGCCTCTCCTCTCAGCCATGCCTCCTGCACCACCTCCTCTTGCCTCTCCTCTCAGCAATGCCTCCTGCACCACCACCTCTTGCCTCTCCTCACAGATATGCCTCCTGCACCACCACCTCTTGCCTCTCCTCACAGCCATGCCTCCTGCACCACCACCTCTTGCCTCTCCTCACAGCCATGCCTCCTGCACCACCTCTTCTTGCCTCTCCTCACAGCCATGCCTCCTGCACCACCACCTCTTGCCTCCTCACAGCCATGCCTCCTGCACCACCACCTCTTGCCTCTCCACTCAGCCATGCCTCCTGCACCACCACCTCTTGCCTCTCCTCACTGCCATGCCTCCTGCACCACCACCTCTTGCCTCTCCTCTCAGCCATGCTCCTGCACCACCACCTCTTGCCTCTCCTCTCAGCCATGCCTCCTGCACCACCACCTCTTGCCTCTCCTCTCAGCCATGCCTCCTGCACCACCACCTCTTGCCTCTCCTCTCAGCCATGCCTCCTTCACCACCACCTCTAGCCTCTCCTCTCAGCCATGCCTCCTGCACCACCTCCTCTTGCCTCTCCTCTCAGCATGCCTCCTGCACACCACCTCTTGCCTCTCCTCACAGCCATGCCTCCTGCACCACCACCTCTTGCCTCTCCTCACAGCCATGCCTCCTGCACCACCACCTCTTGCCTCTCCACTCAGCCATGCCTCCTGCACCACCACCTCTTGCCTCTCCTCACAGCCATGCCTCCTGCACCACCACCTCTTGCCTCTCCTCACAGCCATGCCTCCTGCACCACCACCTCTTGCCTCTCCTCACAGCCATGCCTCCTGCACCACCACCTCTTGCCTCTCCACTCAGCCATGCCTCCTGCACCACCACCTCTTGCCTCTCCTCACAGCCATGCTTCCTGCACCACCTCCTCTTTCCTCTCACTACCATGCTTCCTGCACCACCTCCTCTTGCCTCTCCTCACAGCCATGCTTCCTGCACCACCTCCTCTTTCCTCTCACTACCATGCTTCCTGCACCACCTCCTCTTGCCTCTCCTCACAGCCATGCCTCCTGCACCACCACCTCTTGCCTCTCCTCACAGATATGTCTCCTGCACCACCACCTCTTGCCTCTCCACTCAGCCATGCCTCCTGCACCACCACCTCTTGCCTCTCCTCACAGCCATGCCTCCTGCACCACCACCTCTTGCCTCTCCACTCAGCCATGCCTCCTGCACCACCACCTCTTGCCTCTCCTCACAGCCATGCCTCCTGCACCACCACCTCTTGCCTCTCCACTCAGCAATGCCTCCTGCACCACCACCTCTTGCCTCTCCTCACAGCCATGCCTCCTGCACCACCACCTCTTGCCTCTCCTCACAGCCATGCCTCCTGCACCACCACCTCTTGCCTCTCACTCAGCCATGTCTCCTGCACCACCACCTCTTGCCTCTCCTCACAGCCATGCTTCCTGCACCACCTCCTCTTTCCTCTCACTACCATGCTTCCTGCACCACCTCCTCTTGCCTCTCCTCACAGCCATGCTTCCTGCACCACCTCTTCTTTCCTCTCACTACCATGCTTCCTGCACCACCTCCTCTTGCCTCTCCTCACAGCCATGCTTCCTGCACCACCTCCTCTTGCCTCTCCTCACAGCCATGCTTCCTGCACCACCTCCTCTTGCCTCTCCTCACAGCCATGCCTCCTGCACCACCTCTGCCTCCTCCAGCCATGCCTCCTCACACCACCTCTTGCCTCCCACAGCCATGCCTCCTGCACCACCACCTCTTGCCTCTCCTCACAGCCATGCCTCCTGCACCACCACCTCTTGCCTCTCCTCACAGCCATGCCTCCTGCACCATCTCCTCTGTGTAAGTGAATGTCAACAGTAGTTCCTCTGAGGCTTAAAAATTCACTTCCTCTCGATTTGTTTTACTTTGAGTGAATACCAGATTTCTGCCTCCCAGCGTAACACATTTTAAAGTTGTACTCGCCGTGTTGTGGGTTAACGGGGTTCGAGTTGCCGCTCCCGGCCCCGCATCTCTCCTTTACTCACGAGTTGTTACAGTAAATGCCTCCGTTCACAGGTAGTGTTGTACCTACTCTCGAATCGGTGTATGAAAGTTGTTTCCAGCACTTCTTCATGCTGGTAGTTCCACTTCCCAGCCATCTTCCTGCTTAACACAGGAATTATCACTCTATCTGCGACTTTATCTACTGTGCTTATTGTTCTCTCTCTCTCTCTCTCTCTCTCTCTCTCTCTCTTTTTTTACACAGGGTTTGACAAGGTTAGGTTAAGGATCTCTAACTTTATTGACAAGCTAAGAGCTGTTACCTACATCAGCTCATTTGAAAACATTTTTATTGTTATGAAACATACAAGTAGGGAACAGGATGAAGTTGGAGCCATCTGTGGGCCAGCAATTTCATTTGATCAACTGAGTTTATCTCGTTGATATCATTATGCTGTACGAATGTGTTCCAGACTCTAATCATCCTGGGAATAAATGATCTCAGATGAAGTGATGTTCTGGAGAAGGATACAGCCCCCCCCCTTCCTCTCTCTCTCTCTCTCTCTCTCTCTCTCTCTCTCTCTCTCCACGACATTCTATGCTTCATTTATGAGACATGGATGAGTGAAAACTTTTATGATAATTCTACATATCTCACTTACAGGAAAGTCATCATTTTGTGTGTGTGTGTGTTTGTTTCTGTTTGTCTGTATCCATAATTTTGGTGTGCGCCTATGTGTACGTATTTTGCCTTGTCAGTAGATAGTTTGATACGCTGAGCAATTGAGGCAAGAAAATGAAGATAAAAATGCTATTGTAATCGATTTATTTATACGCGTTTATAAGTCAGTTTGTGTAAGGGCGGGGGGGGGGGGGTTAGGGGGGAGGTAAGCATTCACTGACGAAGATTTAGATTTTTTCACTGGAGTGGCTAGATTATTTTGCACCTCATATCCGTCCTGTGGAGGGTAGCGCGAGAGCATTTGGATACACGAAAAGCCTAGGAACTAGGCCCCAAAATGGTTAAGAGGAGTGCAGCCCTCTCTCTTCTCTCGCCTTCTCGGGTTTCGCGTTTTTTGTAAAGACAGTAATAGTAATAGCATTAAGGATAATATCAGTATTGTCTTCCTCCTCCCTTCCTCTTCTGCTTTCACTCTCTTCCCGTAGTTCCCTCCTCCTCATCATCATCATCATTATTATTCTTCATCCCACGAGTTCTGCTCCTTCCAGTAGATGTTTATATACACGGTTTTATGATAAATTTAAAAAAAAAAAAACAGATTTCTTGTGCCTTCCCTCGTTGTTGGAGAGTAGCAGCAGCAGCAACCCCTACAGCGAGTCCTTGATCTCTCTCTCAATCTCTGTCTCTCTCTCTCTCTACAAATAAGTTAGGTGGGGTACCTGGAGACCAACGGTTTTGTATCATTTCAGTGGCCACCAGCACCTGTCTGGTCTTGAAGAATCTGTTAAGGAGACAGAGGGTCGAGGCCAGAAATGAGTCGCCTAGTAAATGTTCAACTTAAAGATCATGAATTGATTATCTGTTGGTCTTGAAGATTGTCGTAGTCACCTCCAAGATGTGAACCTCGTGCTTAAATAAGTTCAGCAGTGTATTGTGTCTCAGTGTTATGAACCAGCAGTGTATGGTGTATGTTCGTGTTATGGAATCAGGCACCTACTGCTTGTGTCTTTAACATGAAGACTGGAGCTATACCCAGTCTCAAGTGCCAGCAGTGCCCAGTGAAATAACACCTACCTACCTTGTGCCATAACTGGTGCCCAGTAGCGGAGAGGTTCACCAGGATATCAGCTGCATCATCAAGATATCAGGTTCACCAAAATATCGCCTTCTCCACAATCGTATTTTTGGCCATACAGCAGTATGTATGTATGTATGTGTGTGTGTATAAATGACGTGGTTTGTTGTGAGAATTCTAAATGCTTTTAGCGAGAGCTTTGACGCTGGTTCGTAGTGTCTGGTATTCGACGTGATGGACGTAGTGTTGAATCTCACTGTTAGGCTGCACATAGGATGGGCATATCTCCTAAAGCACCTACCGTCTCTTACATAGCTGTAAGTAGGTACCTGGGGGTTGATTGTTGTTAATCCCATCTTTGGGGACGGTGTAAAATGTAAACTCGTTGGAAATAAGCCACATTTATTGCGTTATCGTGGGTTACCAACTCTCGGGGTTAATAATCCAAATAAAGCCTTTTTCGTCTTCAGTTCTGTTGTTTAGTTATGGCTGATGTGTATCTGGATTTGACAGGTGTATCTCTCTGTGTATATTCAGTACACGGATAGTTTATTTTAATGCCTCCCTTCGCCCTTCATTCTCCTTACTATCTCTTGTCCCACTAAAACTACTCTCCCTGCTTTCTACTACTACTTCTACGAATACTTCCACTACCAGTCTTACCACTACTTTTTCTTCCTCTCTTGGTCCCGTCCCTGCCCCCCTCGCCTATATATGCTGGCTCCCTTACTCTACTGTGTTAGTGTGACTTGTAAATGGTCCAAGTAGGACCGAAACATCACCAGCTTGTCTCTGTGCGGGTTATTGTGTATTGAGGGTCGTTAACTGGTGGTGGTGGTTACGTGTAACCTTAATGACCATCGTGTATCGGCAAGCTTTAAACCCCAAATCAAATTTTACGAGGTCACAGGTGCTACCAGAACACCTGGAGGCATCTTGAGCTGTGTTAGGTCACATGAGGTCAACTACCTCCAGGTTGGGTGGAGATGGATGACGGTAATGTGTGTGTGTGTGTGTGTGTGTGTGTGTGTGTGGGGTTCAGAGGTTGACTGTGTGTAGTCACGAGATGTCGAGCATGAGGCCTCCTTCACGATGTTTGTACTCAACACTGCTACCTTTGATATACCTTTGAAGAGTTTCGAGAGTTTCACTACTATCGGAGCCCAGCCATGGGCCAGGCTCGTCTAGAGCTTCCCTGGTCAATCAGGCTGTTGCTGCTGAAGGCCCGCTGCCCCACATATCCATCACAGCCTGGTTGATCTGGCACCTGGTGAAGATACTTGTCCAGTTTCCTCTTGAAGGCTTCTACACTTGTTCCAGCCGTGTTTCTGATATATTCTGGTAAGATGTTCAATAGTCTGGGACCCCGAATGTTGATACAGTGTTCCCTTATTGTCCCCCACCGCACCCCTTCTTCTCAATGGGTTTATTTTACACTTCCTCCTATATCTCTCACTCCTGTATGTTGTTACGGCAGTGTGAAGATTTGGGACCAGGCCCTCGAGTACTTAAAAGGTATATATTATCATGTATCTCTCTCCTCCGCTCCAGTGAGTACATGTTCAAGACTGGAAGGCGTTCCCAGTAATTTAGGTGCTTTACTGGCTCAATGTGAGCCGTAAACGATCTCGGTATTTGTTCCAGCTCTGCTATTTCTCCTGCCCTGAACGGGGCCGTCAGCACAGAGCAGTATTCTAAGTGAGGGAGCACTAGCGATTTGAATAGTGTCACCATTGGCATTATTTTCCTTGCTTTGAAAGTTCTCAATACCCACCCCGTCATCTTCCTGGCTGTTGTGATCTTTGTCTTGTTATGATCTTTAAAAGAAAGGTCAGCTGACATATTTATTCCCAGGTCTTTTACGTGTTAATTTCATTCTATGTGGTGACCCTCTTGCGTTGTATATAGTGTTCCTTTTGAGTTCTTCATTCTTTTCATACCTAAGCAGCTGAAACTTATCACCATTGAACGTCATGTTGTTCTCCACTGCCCACTGGAAGACCCTGCTTATGTCCTCCTGTAATTTTTCAGTGTCTTCTACCGTAGTGACTTTCATGCTTATTTTAGTGTCATCTGCAAATGATGATACAAAAGTGTGACTGGTGTTTTTATCTATGTCTGGTATGAGGATGAGAAACGGCAGAGGTGCCAGGACAGTGCCTTGGATCACTGAGCTTTTTACCTCGCTGATGCTGGATCTTGCTCTGTTCACTACTACTTTGTGTTCTGTGTGTTAGGAACCCGAAAATCCATCTGCCTGTCTTCCCCGTAATGCCTATGGCCCTCATTTTGTGCGCTATCACTCCATGATCGCATTTGTCAAACGCCTTTGCAAAATCTGTGTAAATCACATCTGCGTTTTGGTCGTCCTCCAATGCCTCCGTAATTCTGTCATAATGGTTCAGCAGCTGTGACAGGCATGATCGTCCCGCTCTGAAGCCATGCTGGTTCGGGTTATGTTGGTTGTGCTGGTCCATGAAGTTTGTAATCTGCCGTCTTGTCACTCTTTCGAAGATTTTTATGATGTGAGAAGTTAGGGCTACTGGTCTGTAATTTTTAGCTAGTGCTCTACTACCTCCCTTATGGAAAGGAGCTATGTCTGCACTCTTTAAGACTTCCGGTATTTCACCTAGATCTAGCTCGTGCTAGTGCTTCTTTATAAATCTATGGGATTTGTACTAATGTCGGTTAGGTGGTCTGCACGGCCTTCTGCTGGAGTGAAAAATGTTTCTGCATTTTCTACCTTGCTGTCATTTAATGGGTTGCTGAACACCGACTCATATTGTTCTTTTAGGATTTCACTCATTTCCTGTTCATCGTCAGTATACTAATCTCTCAATAATGGTCCAATTTTACAGGTAATTCTTAGCTTGGATTTTGCATAGGAATAGAAATATTTTGTGTTTCTTGCAATAACCTGTATGGCCCTTTGTTCCCTTTGTACTTCTTCTGTTAGGTATGACATCCAAAGTTTTGCTCTAATTCAGTGATCTCTCGGCTAAGGCTATCTTTCCTCTGTTGCAGCATATTTGTATTTTTTAAGGACTTCAGTAACCCGTTTTCTTCTGTACCATCTCCTACGCTCTCTCTCTATATCTGATCTTCTGGGTTTCCTCAATGGTACGTGCTTCATACAGACCTTGTGTGGTTATATATTCAGCTTCTCTTGGCACTGGTGGGGATTTAGGGTGCTCATGTCTGATTCCCATGATATGTCTGATAGCTCTTGGTTTATTTTTCCCAGTCAATTCTATGGTTGTTAAAATTAAACTTAGTGAACATCCCATTTCTAACATTAGTGATGCAGTTCCCTAACCCTGAGTTAATACTCGTTTGAACTTCTATGATGTTGTGATCAGAGTATATTGCTAGTACTCAACACTGCTAGTACTCAACACTGCTAGTACTCAATCTTCATTATCATTGTAGGGGGAAGAGATCATTGTTTTACTTTGGGTTCCATTGTATTGCATTGAATTAAGTTGCAATTGTCTGCAGTGTTGCTGTGATTTTTTAACGTTCCGTTGCAGTGTGTTGCGTTGTTTTCAAGTGTTTTCAGTGTTTATTGTGTTGCACTCAATTGGCTTGAGTTGCATTGTACTGCTTTGTTTTGTGCTGTGTTGTTTCTAAACGAGACTGAGGTGATGGTGGTGTTAGTCATGACCCACCCCACTTCCGTCAACATACACGCACACACATACACACTACGTAGTAGCTACCCCAAGTATTAACTAGCGAAGACGCGGGTCCAGGAGCTGTGAATCTACCCTTGCAACCACAAATACATGTGTACAAATAGGCGAGTACACAGGTGTGTGGGGTGTGAGCAGCTGTTATAACTCTACGGAGAGTGAATGCCACGTTTCAATACCATAAACTTTCTGGATTTTTTTTTGTGCCTAATGTCGTTAAGATTGTGTGTGCGTGTGTGTGTGCGCGCGCGTGTGTGTTCGTGTGCGCATGTGCGTGCTCGTCGACCACACACCGTCATGAATTAAGGTTTAATTAAGGGAACACTAAGTGTGGTTCCTGCCTGGCCTGGCCACCAAAGCAATTAGTGCGCCCTGGGGCCGGTACTTACCTTAATTATCCTACATATGGGGGATAATTAGCGTTGGGTTGTTCTGTAATTACCGTATAACTGGTTACTAATGACTACGTGAACGGGCCACCTCATTAAAGATCATTAAGTCTTTGTTAATTACATTAAATTATTTAGTGTTAGTGTGGTTTTGTGACTTAAGTTTTTAATTATATTTTCAGCTAATTTGTAGAGATTTTTTCTTCTGTATTTTAGTTTGGGTTTCCCCCTAAGAGTTTATCACTTCCCGAGAACAAAAGAAAATGATCAGATATGCAAGAAACACCGAAGTACACGACACAATATTAGAAATTATGAAATACAGCAGATCATTATCTGACACCAGTGGCTACATTGTCCAGGGTTTTGAAAAATAATTCTTAATCATATATTTTTAGTTTTAATATTTATAGTACTGAGAGAGAGAGAGAGAGAGAGAGAGAGAGAGAGAGAGAGCAGGGTTATCTAACCTTCATCAGTCTGGTTTTCTCTCAGACCAACTTTATCTCAACCCTCGCACCATCTAAAAAAAAATTAATAAAGACAAAAATGATTGAATTAACATCGCAAATATTTTTAATTGTTAGCGGAACAACAACAAAAGTTCAGGGAGACTTCAGGTTTTGCATTTGACTGATGAGCAGTTAGAAGCAGTGAGCTCCGGCTCTCAGCCACCACAAGCTTACATACTTTCAACACTGAATAATTAATATCCTTCATTCACAATATATTCCATAATTTAAGCCATACCACGGGCGGGGATTGAACTCGTGGCGAGTAAGTCGTAAAACTCCAGGCCAGCGCGTAAGCCACTGGTATGGTTTGTTTGCAATTGTGTCATTACGATTTCGTGGGCCATTCCATAATTTTTCGATATGTAATCTTTGAGTAGAATTTATGAAACATTCATTTACCAGAGTACAGTGTGAAATACTGTATCCTAGGGAGCGTTTGTGCACTCCCTGCTGTGGCTCCATGTACCCGTAAGGGGTGCATGACCCTGGCTTGGACAACCCTGATGAATGCTCTTCCATACACCTGGATTAAATGTAATACATTTGCTAGATAAACTAATCTTACATAAAGTAATCTTTCCTAACTTATCTTCGTCTAAGTCAAATAGTCTTATAATGCAGCCTGTCCTAACCTATCTTTGAAGTCTATTCTTTATTGACTAGATTTTACCTGCTTATGCCAGCCATAATTAAGTTACTCTAACTTCATCTGATACACTTTGCTATACTAGTAATCAACAGTGACTATCTTATAAACACGTACTTGACTCCAGAAAGTTCAAGCATGACTATATTTATATAGATATTTTCCACGCTAATACTGTCCAAGCCTGCTGGACATCCAACAGACTTGTGTAAGCTTGTTAGGAGTGAATGGAAGCAAGTGGTTTTTATTATTTGACTTCCTGTTAGAGTGTGAGCTAGGTAACATTTATGGATGGATTCAGAGGAAACTAGTTAGCTGGACTTGAGTCCTAAAGGTGGGAAATAAAGTGCCTGCACTCTGGAGGGGAGGGGATATTGCAGTTAGGAGGGTCATGTGAACTGTGATGTCGGCTCCCATCTAGCAAGACAGTGATTGAATGAATGATGGTGAAAATGTTTTTTTCTTTTTATCCGGGCCACCCTCCCTCGGTGGGAGACAGCTGATGTTACAAAAATTAATGCGGCAGATATTTTCCACACACTATAAATACTGTAGCAGATATTTTTGCACACAATATATCAAGAGTCAGAGTGTGTCAGACTGAGGTAAAACTCCCTGCAATGTATGAGGTTGGTGTTTCTCATCCTCTGACAGTTTGTCGATATTTACATGTTGGATTGAGAGAGTTGGTGCCACCTCCAACCCCCTCCGCCTCCCCCTCCCCAGTGGGCGCTCTGACTGTGGCATCAGCTGTGTTGGTACATCTATCATACCCATCCACACTACTGCTACTATTCCCTCTCCCCTTAACCCCTCTCCTCGTCTCCCCTGTCAATTCTGTGTTTAGAATGAAATCACTAAAAAAAAAAAAAGCGTTTCTCTGGCAACGTTTGTGTGTGAGTGGTGATGGTGGTGAGTAAACTGTGTCTATTAAATTGTGTGTTGGTGAATGATAGTGATGGTGAGTGAACTGTGTTAAAGTATTTGGTGGTGAGTAAACCCTGCGTCTGTTAGTGTGTGGTGGTGAGTGATGTGGTGTGAGCTAGATATGTCGAGAGCAATGGGACCAAATAACACCTCGCCGTGGCTTCTGAGAGAGGGAACAGAAGCACTGTGTGAACCACTAGCTGCACCCTTCAAGTCAGTCGACACACGGCAATTGCCAGAGGTGTGGAAGACAGCGAATGGAGTTCCGATACGAAAGAAAGTGGATAGACAAGTAACGTTCAACTACAGGCCAGTGTTACTTGGCATATTATGTAATGTTATGGAGAAGATTTTCGGGAGAAGAATAGAGGAGAACCTGGAAAGAAGAAGATATATAAACAAAGGTAGCACGGCTTTACAGAGTCCTGTGACAAGGTAACGAAAGTTGGGAGAGAGGGAAAGGAGTTAGCAGCACAGATGAGTCACAAGGATGTTAAAAGTACTTATTTAACTTAGATTGGTAGAGGCGAGATCCATACATAGTTTTAAGAATATGTATGTTAGGGCTCACGCAGCCAGGAGTGAACCCAATAGCGGCCATCGGAGAGACTAGGCCAAGAGCTGGGACTCAACCCCTGCAGCCAAGATTAGGTGAATGCATACTCCACGTTCCTTGACATCCCTCCCACTCTCCACACACAATATAACTTTAGTTAATCCTGTCACTGGTCGATCATACACTTAAAAACTTCTGCCAGTTTGGAATGTCAAGGAAGGTTTGTGGGGGGGGGGGAGGAAGTTAAAGAAGGAGCGAGAGGGAAGAAGGGAAGGAAGGATAGACACACAGTCAGACTTAATAATAACAAGAAGAAACTCAGTACTGGTAAGAAGCATCCTACACTTTTTTTTCCTTTCCTTACCCCCCCCCCCACATCAATATGTCTCCTGTCTCCGTTTTCACACCCTTGCTATTTCGCCACCTCTTCCTTGCTCTTTCTCCCATCTTTTCCTCCCTCTGTTCTCCCACAATAATACAAGCACAGGTGTAGTCACCAACAGTACACAGACAACAGTTAGATCCTACAATTTTACACTAGACTCGGTTACATGTGTCATAATAACTTGAGATGACTATTACAGTGTGTTTCACTGGTAGGAGACCCCGAGTTTGTACTCCCGTAGTTGTCACCGTCTTGTTTGTATATTATGTCTGTAGTGAACGATAACTCGGGGCCTCCTACGAGTGAAACACCCATGTAGTAGTCATCTGAAGTTAGTATGATACATGTAACCGAGTCTAGTGTAAAATTGTAAGATCTAACTGCTGTCTGTGTACTGTTTGTGAAGCATCTGTACTATTGCTACACATGTAAATTCCTCTCAGTTTAAAGAACAAACGGCATCTTAAAGTGTTATAAACACTGAGGAATCATCTTGCTTAGTGATGGTGTCTGAGGAGGCTGACTTTAAACAATGTTGTCAACACTGTGGCAGTAGACACTCCCACAACTACCTGCTTCACCTGCACTCTAGTGTAAACACACATTATTTACACTGTAAACAATAACATTAAACATATCTTCACCCCCCTGTCTTCACCTCATTTCTCTGTTTCTCCAATTCCCTATTTTCTCCATTTCTTCATATATCTATTCTCTTCATCTATGTCTACCTCTTCCCCTTCTAATTTTGCACTCTCTCCCAACCCCCTTTACCCTCAGTCTCTCTCTTCACCCCATTCCTATACTCCCCACCTACTGTCTTCTCCTTTCTCCTTCTTTCTCTCCTCATCTTCCTTGCCTGCCCTGTCTTTCTCCTCATCACCCCATTCATTCCTCCCCTCTCTTCCCCTCCCTCCTCCTCCTCCTCTCCTCTCCAATAATTTTCATCATGGGAGATAAATTATCTCCTCCATGATTAATTTCTCTACAACTTTCTCCTCTCCTTAAGTGATCCAAGGTTCCTCAGTAGAGTTCCTCCCACTCCCCACACTCCACTCCCACTCCCCCACCCCACACTCCACTCCCACCACCCACTCCACTCCCACAACCCACACTCCACTCCCACCACCCCACACTCCCCTCCCACCACTTTATACTCCACTCCCATCTCCCCCCACACCACTTCCACACTCCACTCCCATCACCCCATACTCCACTCAAACCACCCCACACTCCACTCCCACTCCTATCACCCTATATCCCAGTCCATTCCCACCACCCCATATTCCACGCCTCTCCCGCCACCCCCATATTCCACGCCTCTCCCGCCACCCCCACATCCCACTCCACTCCTACATGCCAACCTCTTTCATCCCACTCCACTCTCAACAAAAGAGGTCTTGTTATTACGGGGGAATCAATGTATTTAATGTACTCGACAAATGAAAATTTACGCAACTCGGAGTTAATGACAAACATTTTCTTAGTACAATCCACCGTCGGTGAAGGTTTGAAGTCGTTCAGACAAGGCATTCTGCAGTTAGTGCTCGCAATCCAGAAATTCCATTTTTAAACTGTTTGTTGATTGTTAAAATGACTTATACATTACCTTAACTTACTGGTACTATCTTGTACTTAAGATATATGATTTACTTAATGAGAAGAGGGAGTGGTGGTCATTTAGGCCCTGGGGGGATGGGAGGGAGTAAGAGTCATTTAGGCCCTGGGGGGATGGGAGGGAGTAAGAGTCATTTAGGCCCTGGGGGATGGGAGGGAGTGGGGGTCAACACAGGTCTCACGTACAACACTGAGACAGACACTGTGTTTTTAATATAGTAAAAGTAGTTTGTGTGGAGGTGTTGTCAGCCTGTGACGTGGGAGGGAGGGAGGGACGGAGGGTGGGAGGGACAGCGTGGAAGGACGGGAGGGACGGGTGGAAGGACGGGAGAAAAGGAGGAAGGGACGGGGTGGAAGGACGGGTTAAGGGACGGGGTGGAGGGACGGGAGGGTGGGAGGTAGGGAAGGGACGGGAGGGTGGGAGGGAGGGAGGGAAGGGACGGGAGGTGGGAGGGAGGAAAGGGACGGGAAGGGAGGGAGGAAAGGGACGGGAGGGGAGGGTGGGAGTTAGGGAAGGGACGGGAGGGGAGGGTGGGAGTTAGGGAAGGGACGGGGGGGGAGGGGGGGAGTTAGGGGAGGGGAGGGTGGGAGAGAGAGAGAGAGAGAGAGAGAGAGAGAGAGATAAGCAACTGAGGAGGAATGGTGGGAGAGGGGCGAGTGTAAGGGACAAGGGCAGGGTGTGGGGAATTGATAAGAATGAGGGAAGGGTACAAAGAGAGGGGAAAGATTGAAGGAGGGATGTGGGACAGAAATTAAGGGGAATGGTGAGAGACAGCGACGAATGAGGGAGAGGGTAAGGGATGAGGGAGAGGGAAAAGGGATGAGGGAGAGTGAGAAGTTAGTCTCTTGGTTGTTACAAAGTTGTAGATCCATCTGACCAATTTTCCATTTCTTTACGAATCTATATTGTTACACTATGATAATTTATTGTTTTGTTACATTATGGTGTGTGTTATTACACATCATTATAGCGTGGAGCTGTAACAGTAGTTGTTACAGTGCGTTACCACGTACTCTCCCTGGTACCAGGTATTGTATTTGGCTTGCTCATCCACGTCTCTTAGTCATGTAACTAACCTTGGCACTCGTGACAATAATAATAATATTATAGAATGTCTTAAGTTATTAATGAGAGCAAACTACCCAGAGCATGTACATGTGTCCACTAATTCCAGCTGTGTTGTATGAATCAACTTATCAAAGGTCGCTCGCTTATATACGATACATAACTCAGTCAATTTGTTATTTAAATAGCTTCCGATACTGACATAAACAAAGCAGTTCGCTCGTGAAATTGTCCAATCGCTGCTTAATGACTCATTGTCAAAATATGAAATGAATATAACATGTTCGTATCCAGTAACTCGCAGCAGTTAAAATTAATGTGTGTGAGAGTGAGGGCAGAGGGCAGGTGAGTGCCGTGTGTACCCAGATGTGAAGTACTCATCTGTTTGAGTTTACAATGAATGAGTTTTCTCCTCTGGGGCTTCAAACTCTTTTTTACCAACTGTCAATTAGTGGAATGATTTTCTAATCTAATTTTTTGTCATGGTTTTTATTTAACCAAAGTTACCCCACAGACATGCCATAAAAATCGAAACTCTGAGAGACTAAGTCATGAGGCTGAGGAAGGAGGAAGGGATGCTGGCGGAGAATGACAGGACTCTGAGGTCTATACAGAAGAAAGTGAGTTACTAGAAGGAACTGTAATCAGACCGGATCAACAGGTCCTAAAAGGCATCAGCAAAAGAACTGATGAGACGACTAACTGAACTTGAAGTAACGAAAACAATGAGACCAGATAACGTATCTTTATGTGTGCTGAGAGAAGGATCAGAACCACTCTGTGACCCATTAGCAAATCTCCCCAAGCAGGACAGATGCCGGAAAATTGGAAGAAAGGGCAAATGTGGCCGCCATATGTGAAACTTGGGGACAGACAAGAGGCAGTGAATTATAAGCTAGTATCTCTAACATGCATACTGTCAAAAGTTCTAGAGAAGATAGCAAGTAAAGAGACAGATTATTTGGAGAGATTCACGAAATCGTAATGACACGATTGCAAACAAACCATACCACGGGTGGGGTTCGAACCCGCGGTCACAGAGTTTCAAAACTCCAGACCGTCGACGGTCTGGAGTTTTGAAACTCTGTGACCGCGGGTTCGAACCCACCCTGTATGGTTACTGGAAGATTCTTTACAGAAAACCAGCATGGATTTAAAAATGGAAAATTCTGTCTTACGAATTTGTTGGAGTTTTATGACAGAATCACAAAGATACAACAAGAAAGACAAGGCTGGGCAGATTGCGTCTTCTTATACTGGAGGAAAGTATTTGATACAATACCACGCCAGAGATGAGTGCAGAAACTGGTGGGATATGCTGGGTTAACATGAAGAGTATACCAGTGGGTTAGGAAATTTCTGGGTGACAGAAGGCAAATTAACAAGAATACCTGAGTGACAGAAGGCAGAAAATAACAAGAATACTTGAGTAACTGAAGGCAGAAAGTACCAATAAGGGATGAGGCATCAGACTGGGGAAGAAGGGGAAAGTAACAAGTGGGGTTCCACAAGGATCAGTACTAGGACTAATACTGTTCATAATATACTTGAACGACCTACCAGAAGGGATTGATTGTCGCTGTTTGCGGATGATGTAAAACTAATGGGAAGAATAGAAAGAGGAGAGGAATAAAAATTCTTCAGAACCTTATATACGACATAGCTTAGACTAGTCATTGAGTAATGTCCCCAGCATGCAGCCCACACTTGATACAGCATATAAAGAAGCTGGAAAAAGTCTAGTGGCTGGTACTGGAACCGAGAGGAATTAACTACGAGAGATTAAAAGAACCGAACCAGACGATCTTAGAAGAGGGGTAGGACAAGGAAAGAAAGGGTTACTACATACAGAATCTTACGAGGGATATATACCGCAGATAGGGACGGATTTTTTTAATTAAGAGGACCAGGATCAAGGGGACACAGGTGGCGGCTGAAAACACAAATGAGCCATAAAGATGTAAGGCAGGCGAAATTGCTGACCTGGAAAGTGTACAAAATACTTTCACGGCACACATTAAGTACGATAAGGCACATAAATTACTGGGAACGGTTGAAGGCCCTTGATTTGTATTCCCTGGTGCACAGGCGAGAGAGATACATGATAATATACACTTGGAAAATTCTAGAGGGATTAGTACCAAATTTGCACACGAAAATCACTCCCTATGAACGTAAAAGTCTCGGCAGGAGATGCAACATTCCCCCAATGAAAAGCAGGGGCGCCACGAGTACACTGAGAGACAAAATAAGTGTCCAACTGCCTCCCAGCATACATAAGGGGGATTACCAATAGACCCCTGGCTGTCTTCAAGAAGGCACTGGACAGGCACCTAAAATCAGTACCTGACTAACCGAGCTGTGGTTCGTACGTCAGTTTGCGTGCAGCCAGCAGTAATAGCTTGGTTGATCAGACCTTGATCCACCACGAGGCCTGGTCTCAGACCGTGCCGCGGGGGCGTTGACCCCCGAAGCCCTCTCCAGGTATCCAGGTAGTCTTAGGATGGTTGAAGAGTGGAATGACTTGGTGGTGGTGGAGGAAAATTCAATACACAGTTTCAAGATTAGATATAATAAGGCCTAAAAGGCCAGAAATCAGTGATGTCAATGTAGTTTAGTAGGCGGTGCCAGGAGCTAAGTATGAACCCCAACCAACACTGTGTGTACACGCATACACACACGCTTACACACCTCAGGGGTCTGTCCTATGAAGAAAGGTTGAGGGAAATAGGACTAACAACACTGGAGGAAAGAAGGGTCAGAGGAGACATGATAACGACATACAAAATACTGCGGGGAATTGACAAGGTAGACAGTGACAGGATGTTCCAGAGAGGGAACACAGAAACAAGGGGACACAACTGGAAGCTGAAGACTCAGATGAGTCAAAGGGATGTTAGGAAGCATTTCTTCAGCCACAGAGTAGTCAGGAAGTGGAATAGTCTAGAGAAAGATATAGTGGAGGCAGGAACCATACGTAGTTTTAAGACGAGGTATGATAGAGCTCATGGAGCAGGGAGAGCAGAGACCCAGTAGCGGACAGCGAAGAGGCGGGGCCAGGAGCTGAGTCTCGACCCCTGCAACCACAATTAGGTGAGTACCTACCTACCTACCACCCCCTCCCACCCTCCCTCCCTCCTTCCCCGCCGCTCATCAGAAAATAAAGCTTGGCACTTGTGTACTCTGGTATATTACCTTCGCGTCCATCAACATTCTTGTCTTCTTTCTTCACACACTCACCGCTCCGACTTCTTTCTTTTCCCTCATTTACTCTGGGATTCCCTTGCTCTTTCATGTGTTGACGCACCCAGTTGGTCTCTGTAACTGCAATATGGTGTCCGTTTCAGATCTTATTGAAGCACTTCCTTTCTGCCTTATCAGTTCTTCTTAAAGAGTTTGTATGTCGCAGTCATGTCTTCCCTAGTCCTCTCCGCCAATTATCATGGAGCGCTAAACCCGTAGGGATTATGCAGCTCCTGTGGGTGGGTGGGGGAAAGATGGAAAGCATTCAGGCTCAGTTCAGGGAACTGGAGCACAGATACAGTTCCCTAGATCAAGAGCCCCTCACCAGCATCAAGAAACCTCCCTTGAGGTGTCTCTCCGCCAAGGTTGTAAAGTTCGGGTGCTTCAGCTTCGACACCGAGGTGTGGGCACCATGCGTGAGTCTAACATATGTCGTGTATAAAGTCCTGAAGGATCCTTTATTCAAATTCCTGAATGCTGTTCCGAGGCTCGCTAATCCCACACACACCGCTGGTGTTATGTGGTTTATGTAAAATTCTGGTTATATGCTTGGTGTTGTATCTACTCCCAGGTAATTTTTGATCGCTGGCATTTGCAGTTTATCTCCTGCTGTGTTGTGCTCAGCATCCTTGCATTCGTCTGTACTCGACTCTAGAAGCCGTTTGTTGAGGTCTCGCTGCTGTTTATCTCTCTCATCTCTTGTTTTAATTCTTCTCATTCAATTTACATCATCAGCAAACAGTGACGCATAAGACTCCATCCCTTCTCGTAGGTCTTTTGCATATATTAGGTGTGTGTGTGTGTGTGTAATTACATAGAGACGTTGTCAGTTGCGTAGACTTCCATCGTGTATATTTCCTCTCCTATAAATTGACTCGGTGAGTTTTTTTTATACTCTGTTGGACTGATATCTGTTTCAGATATCCTGTAACAAAAATAATCTGATCCCCCCAAAAAAAAGTTGTTTCGTTCATTCTCTGGGATTGTTTTTAACAGGATAATTCAATCCTGGTGTTGATGGGGGGTGGGACACGATACATGGAGTTGAGTGATGTTCTGCCACTTCCTGAGTGCTTCACCCCTTCAAACGACGAGGATGTCCCTTGCCGAAGTGAGAGGGCTCTCGATTCGAAGAGTGGGACCTTTTCTCCCTCCCGTCGGCTTGAATCTAATTACCCCAACCCACTCCTTTTGGGCTTATTAGAAGGGATATTTATCCTTTTGTGAAATTCAGTTTTTAGACAGAACGAGAATGACTCATTATGAGCCCAGTTGTAAGGTAGGTTGTGTTGGCAGTGTTGTGGTGGGCGGGTCACTCTGCATGGTGGCAGTGTTGTGGTGGGCGGGTCACTCTGCATGGTGGCAGTGTTGTGGTGGGCGGGTCACTCTGCATGGTGGCAGTGTTGTGGTGGGCGGGTCACTCTGCATGGTGGCAGTGTTGTGGTGGGCGGGTCACTCTGCATGGTGGCAGTGTTGTGGTGGGCGGTCACTCTGCATGGTGGCAGTGTTGTGGTGGGCGGTCACTCTGCATGGTGGCAGTGTTGTGGTGGGCGGGTCACTCTGCATGGTGGCAGTGTTGTGTGGGCGGGTCACTCTGCATGGTGGCAGTGTTGTGGTGGGCGGGTCACTCTGCATGGTGGCAGTGTTGTGGTGGGCGGGTCACTCTGCATGGTGGCAGTGTTGTGGTGGGCGGGTCACTCTGCATGGTGGCAGTGTTGTGGTGGGCGGGTCACTCTGCATGGTGGCAGTGTTGTGGTGGGCGGTCACCTGCATGGTGGCAGTGTTGTGGTGGGCGGGTCACTCTGCATGGTGGCAGTGTTGTGGTGGGCGGTCACTCTGCATGGTGGCAGTTGTGGTGGGCGGTCACCTGCAGGTGGCGTGTGGGTAGGGCGTCACCTGCAGGTGGCAGTGTTGTGGATGGGCGGGTCACTCTGCATGGTGGCAGTGTTGTGGTGGGCGGGTCACTCTGCATGGTGGCAGTGTTGTGGTGGGCGGTCACCTGCATGGTGGCAGTGTTGTGATGGGCGGGTCACTCTGCATGGTGGCAGTGTTGTGGTGGGCGGGTCACTCTGCATTGTGGCAGTGTTGTGGTGGGCGGGTCACTCTGCATGGTGGCAGTGTTGTGATGGGCGGGTCACTCTGCATGGTGGCAGTGTTGTGGTGGGCGGGTCACTCTGCATCGTGGAAACTGCAGCATCTTATGACGTGACTCACGAAATCGTAATAACATGATTACAAACAAACCCCGGAACAGGTGGGATCTGAACCCATGGCGAGTGGAGTTTTAAGACTCACTCGCCATGAGTTCAAACCTCACTCATTCCGTGGTTTATCTTATGACATGTCATGTGATCCACTGATAAGACACTGGGTGTCCATCTGACAGCGACTGTGTTCAGGCGCTATCATTACTGGCTGCAAGGTCACTCCGCAGTTCTCTTAACACTGAAAATGCTGGAAACAACAATGATTTGAATTAGAGGACGACAAATTATTTTCTGTCAGACTGCAGTTAGACTCTTGGCCATCTTCTTTTTCCCATTGTTGTCAGGAATGTGGGAGAAACTGTGTTAACATCTTTACGAATCGACCACACGCGACTCCCACCTGAATACCACTTGGAAAGACGCTCAGAGCCTCTCCATTAAGACTGGAAGTAGTGACTTTTTTTTACCAAGAGAATCAAACCTATCCTCACCGATTATGATATTAATTTTACTCCTTCATTGACCCTCAACTATTTCCACTAACCCCAACCCTTACAACTTCAACTACCTCTGCGCTGTTTGACCCATACAGGGTCAAACACACAACTACCCATACAGGGTCAAACAGCGCAGAGGTAATATTATTATTATTATTATTAATAGGAACAATTATAATATTAACAATAATAGTCATATGTTAACCGAAGGCAGAGTTTGTGAGGGGTGGAGACAGGAAACGTGGAGTGAAGACTCTCCATTCAAAGAGACGAGAGTCAAGCTTGTACCAACCCGCAGGGAAACACAAGACACTCGGAGCAACCATCAGTGTAAGGAGGCAACCATCAGTGTAAGGAGGCAACCATCAGTGTAAGGAGGCAACCATCAGTGTAAGGAGGCAACCACCAGTGTAAGGAGGCAACCATCACTGTAAGGAGGCAACCATCACTGTAAGGAGGCAACCACCACTGTAAGGAGGCAACCATCAGTGTAAGGAGGCAACCATCAGTGTAAGGAGGCAACCATCAGTGTAAGGAGGCAACCACCACTGTAAGGAGGCAACCATCAGTGTAAGGAGGCAACCATCAGTGTAAGGAGGCAACCATCAGTGTAAGGAGGCAACCACCAGTGTAAGGAGGCAACCATCACTGTAAGGAGGCAACCATCAGTGTAAGGAGGCAACCATCACTATATGGAGGCAACCATCAGTGTAATGAGGCAACCATCAGTGTAAGGAGGCAACCATCAGTGTAAGGAGGCAACCACCAGTGTAAGGAGGCAACCATCAGTGTAAGGAGGCAACCATCAGTGTAAGGAGGCAACCATCAGTGTAAGGAGGCAACCATCAGTGTAAGGAGGCAACCATCAGTGTAAGAAGGCAACCACTCAGTGTAAGGAGGCAACCACCAGTGTAAGGAGGCAACCACCAGTGTAAGGAGGCAACCACCAGTGTAGAGGACACAGGAGAGAACCACCAGTGTAAGGAGGCAACCACCAGTGTAAGGAGGCAACCACCAGTGTAAGGAGGCAACCACCAGTGTAAGGAGGCAACCACCAGTGTAAGGAGGCAACCACCAGTGTAAGGAGGCAACCACCAGTGTAAGGAGGCAACCATCAGTGTAAGGAGGCAACCACCAGTGTAAGGAGGCAACCACCAGTGTAAGGAGGCAACCACCAGTGTAAGGAGGCAACCACCAGTGTAAGGAGGCAACCACCAGTGTAAGGAGGCAACCACCAGTGTAAGGAGGCAACCACCAGTGTAAGGAGGCAACCACCACTGTAAGGAGGCAACCACCACTGTAAGGAGGCAACCATCAGTGTAAGGAGGCAACCACCAGTGTAAGGAGGCAACCACCAGTGTAAGGAGGCAACCACCAGTGTAAGGAGGCAACCACCAGTGTAAGGAGGCAACCATCAGTGTAAGGAGGCAACCATCAGTGTAAGGAGGCAACCACCAGTGTAAGGAGGCAACCACCACTGTAAGGAGGCAACCACCAGTGTAAGGAGGCAACCATCAGTGTAAGGAGGCAACCATCAGTGTAAGGAGGCAACCACCAGTGTAAGGAGGCAACCACCAGTGTAAGGAGGCAACCACCAGTGTAAGGAGGCAACCACCAGTGTAAGGAGGCAACCATCAGTGTAAGGAGGCAACCATCAGTGTAAGGAGGCAACCACCACTGTAAGGAGGCAACCACCACTGTAAGGAGGCAACCAATAGTGTAAGGAGGCAACCAATAGTGTAAGGAGGCAACCATCAGTGTAAGGAGGCAACCATCAGTGTAAGGAGGCAACCACCAGTGTAAGGAGGTAACCACCAGTGTAAGGAGGCAACCACCACTGTAAGGAGGCAACCATCAGTGTAAGGAGGCAACCACCAGTGTAAGGAGGCAACCACCAGTGTAAGGAGGCAACCACCAGTGTAAGGAGGCAACCACCAGTGTAAGGAGGCAACCACCAGTGTAAGGAGGCAACCATCAGTGTAAGGAGGCAACCATCAGTGTAAGGAGGCAACCACCAGTGTAAGGAGGTAACCACCAGTGTAAGGAGGCAACCACCAGTGTAAGGAGGCAACCATCACTGTAAGGAGGCAACCATCAGTGTAAGGAGGCAACCATCAGTGTAAGGAGGCAACCATCAGTGTAAGGAGGCAACCATCAGTGTAAGGAGGCAACCACCAGTGTAAGGAGGCAACCACAACTGTAAGGAGGCAACCATCAGTGTAAGGAGGCAACCATCAGTGTAAGGAGGCAACCACCAGTGTAAGGAGGCAACCACCAGTGTAAGGAGGCAACCATCAGTGTAAGGAGGCAACCATCAGTGTAAGGAGGCAACCACCAGTGTAAGGAGGCAACCACCAGTGTAAGGAGGCAACCATCACTGTAAGGAGGCAACCACCAGTGTAAGGAGGCAACCACCAGTGTAAGGAGGCAACCACCAGTGTAAGGAGGCAACCACCAGTGTAAGGAGGCAACCACCAGTGTAAGGAGGCAACCATCAGTGTAAGGAGGCAACCACCAGTGTAAGGAGGCAACCACCAGTGTAAGGAGGCAACCACCAGTGTAAGGAGGCAACCACCAGTGTAAGGAGGCATCCACCAGTGTAAGGAGGCAACCACCAGTGTAAGGAGGCAACCACCAGTGTAAGGAGGCAACCACCAGTGTAAGGAGGCAACCACCAGTGTAAGGAGGCAACCACCAGTGTAAGGAGGCAACCACCAGTGTAAGGAGGCAACCACCAGTGTAAGGAGGCAACCACCAGTATAAGGAGGCAACCACCAGTGTAAGGAGGCAACCACCAGTGTAAGGAGGCAACCACCAGTGTAAGGAGGCAACCACCAGTGTAAGGAGGCAACCACCAGTGTAAGGAGGCAACCACCAGTGTAAGGAGGCAACCACCAGTGTAAGGAGGCAACCACCAGTGTAAGGAGGCAACCACCAGTGTAAGGAGGCAACCACCAGTGTAAGGAGGCAACCACCACTGTAAGGAGGCAACCACCAGTGTAAGGAGGCAACCACCAGTGTAAGGAGGCAACCACCAGTGTAAGGAGGCAACCACCAGTGTAAGGAGGCAACCACCAGTGTAAGGAGGCAACCACCAGTGTAAGGAGGCAACCACTCAGTGTAAGGAGGCAACCACCAGTGTAAGGAGGCAACCACCAGTGTAAGGAGGCAACCATCAGTGTAAGGAGGCAACCATCAGTGTAAGGAGGCAACCACCAGTGTAAGGAGGCAACCATCAGTGTAAGGAGGCAACCACCAGTGTAAGGAGGCAACCACCAGTGTAAGGAGGCAACCATCAGTGTAAGGAGGCAACCACCAGTGTAAGGAGGCAACCATCAGTGTAAGGAGGCAACCATCAGTGTAAGGAGGCAACCACTCAGTGTAAGGAGGCAACCATCAGTGTAAGGAGGCAACCATCAGTGTAAGGAGGCAACCACCAGTGTAAGGAGGGAACCATCAGTGTAAGGAGGCAACCACCAGTGTAAGGAGGCAACCACCAGTGTAAGGAGGCAACCATCAGTGTAAGGAGGCAACCATCACTGTAAGGAGGCAACCACCAGTGTAAGGAGGCAACCATCAGTGTAAGGAGGCAACCACCAGTGTAAGGAGGCAACCACCAGTGTAAGGAGGCAACCATCAGTGTAAGGAGGCAACCATCAGATCATAGAAAAAGTGCAGAATGAACATAGCACGAGAGGAAAGGGAAGTTAACAGAAGAACCAGAAATATATAAATTCGAGCAAGGAAGGAAGCTGAAAAAGTTTGTAATGAACATAAAAGCCAAGGTGTACAGAAAGCAAAGTTGCTTCACTGCTGCATCAGAAGAAAAGTGACGCAGGATTAAGTGATAACAATGGTAAAGAAAAGGAAACACGTACAGGGAATCACAGGAAAGGGAGATCAAGCTAAATGGAATTCTTGAACATCGAAACAACTAATGAAGGATTGAGGAGACTCCTGATGGTACTTAACACATGAGGTACCAGCAGCGGGCGAGGTATTACCACCACCAACTAGAGCACCAACTTAAGTACTGTATAAGCCGAAGCCAGAATGGCATACCTTCGACAGTACACCATTTGGAAAATTTGCAAGTAGGTATCAACAAAGTCTTCCATCGGGCAGTAGAAAATAATGTAATGTTCACTGATGACAAATTCTAAGTGCTTAGATATGGAAAGTATAAATAACTCGTAAGGAATTCTGGGCACAAAACACTGGAGGACCATCTGATAGAACGAAAGGGACTTGTAAAAAGACTTGGGTAAAATAATCTTAGATCACATAACATTTAGAGAATACAGTAGGGCAGATACCATGAAAGCCAGAAAATGACGTGATGAAGGAGAGCTTTCAAAACAAATAGAAGTACTGCTAGTGATGACATCATTCAGATCACTTGTGCTCTCGTTTAAATTGATGTTCAGAGTTGACGGGTTTGTTCAGGGCAGGAGGAATGCTAGAGCCTTCCAGGAATGTGCTTTCTGGAGCGGAGAGAGAGGTTAGGTAAGGTTTGTCAGGAAACAGGACAAGTTTTTTCCTGACGCGGGTCTTAGTCATATGATGACCCGTTACTGGAGCTTTTGGTCATCTGACTGAGGCCTTCCGCTGGCTTACCCCTCCACCCCTTTAAAAATTATGGTTGTTATTATAACCACTTTTTGAGAGAGAGATATATGGGAAAAATATTGGAGGTCTTATTCGCAACTTACACACAACTACACAAACGTAGTCGAGTGAAAGATTTGGAAGGAAGCGTGGAATAAAGCCAGTGAAGAGCAGGGCAAACATGGGGACATTAGAAAACTTTGTGTCAGCATCCGTGGCCCAACACTCTTAGACATACTAGCAGCAGATAGAAATATTGCCCGAACCAAGAAGCTGAACAACTTTTTGCAAGTGCCGGATGAACCGGTTGTGATGCCTGCGGGTAGCTAGCACAAACAACCTGATATCATGCCTGACTGCAGGGGTAGAAAAATCCTCGAAACAGGTCCTAAGTAAAGAATAGATCTCATCGTCCTGGTCCCTCGTCCTAGTCCCCTCGTCCAGATCCCTCGTCCTAGTCCCCTCGTCCTGGTCCCTCGTCCAGGTCCATCGTCCTAGTCCCCTCGTCCTAGTCCCCTCGTCCTGGTCCCTCGTCCTAGTCCCCTCGTCTTGGTCCCTGCCTGGTCCCTCCCTTGCTGAATAATCTATTTTTGTCCACATTGTCTGTGTCTAGAAGTATTTTGATTGACTTGATCATGTCTGCTATTTTTTACACGTTCTTTCACAGACTTGAGGTCAAGTCCTTTCAGTCTTTTATTATAGCTTTTGTTCCTCAGTTCAAGTACCAGGCTGGTGGCGAATCTCTCTCTCACCTGAGTCGAGTTTCTTAATATATTCTCTCTAGGGGCTCCATGCTGGAGGTGCATACTCAAGAGAAGTTTTTTACGCATATGGTGAATAGTCCTCTGAAGAATTCTGTCTTTCAGATGTCTTATTGCCATTTTTAAATTTAAGAATGGGATTGTCAATTCTTTATTGCTTATTTGTAGTAGCAAGAGTATATATGTGTAGATAGATAGAGGTAGTATTAAAGGTTGAAAATATTAAAAAATCTCGTAGAATAAGTACATTTGGGTGGGATTTATATTTTAAACTTAAGGTACAAGACTAAGTGTGGCAAAGGGTTATGTCTGTATAAATGCAGATGGGATAAAACACTAGAATATGCAGACATGACTTAAAACAAGTACATTAGATGAGATCTATGCTAAAACGTGGGTGAGAAGAGCAACCGGTGACGAATATCGTCTTAAAATATATTACGTGGAATTTGTTCTTACACTAAGAATATATATGTATCAATTTATTTACACTATCGTGAAGGATTCTAACCCACACTAATTAAGCTCAGCCTCGGCTTACTTTGATAATGCGGTGTCTTAAAGACGGCTCCGCCATCCGATTCAACACAAGTTTGAGACGATGGTTTTACACCTCTGTATGTAGCCCCTAACCCGGGAACACTCGTGGCTTGATTGGTCCTAATTACCTAATTTCGTGTTGTCCTACACATCATGCCAGTCTCACGAGAGAGAGATTTAGAATGCTAGGACTTACCAGAAGGCAGATGTATCGAGAAAATTTATATTGCGAAAAATTGAAAACCCAAAAGTGCTTTGGTCACTTACCCCTAGTGGATAAGAGGGACGAGAGAGGAGAATGAGGGGAGGAGGAAGTGAGGCAGTAGGATAATGAGGACAGGAGGTTGGCTGGACTGGGGTGGCTGGTGGATCACTGATGGCTCCCAGGTCTGCTTCACTGATTTACTCGACGCCGAGATTAAAGCTTCACGATTTACAGATTGTGTCGAGCTTATTTCCATATCAGAGAGAGATAGAGTAGGAGTGACTACCATTCTCTCTTTTTAAAACCTCCACACAGCAACTGTAGGATAAACTTTCTCTGTTCTTGTTCCCTAGTGACCATAATTCCCTCAGAGACTGTAATAGGGGCCGCAATCTTCCCTTAAATCTTACACTAAAACGTTACTAATGTTAACCACATGACACCTAACCTAACCTAACCATCCTGGCAGGAAATTATGTCCACCTTATCACAGTCTTGGGTGGGGAGGGGCCAGGGAGGGGAGATAGTGTCTAGGAGAGTGGGGAGGGAACAATATAGTGGGGAGATTGTTTACGAGAGTGAGGAAGTTTATCTTCGATATGCCAAATTATCTTCCTGTCTTCGTGTCCCATATACCACCCAGTGAGGCTAGAATAACTTCCGTTCCAAGACTAGTATGTGTTGATAAATTAGACACATATGCAACACTTGCGTATCTTTAATGAGGAAACGTTTCGCCACACAGTGGCTTCATCAGTCCATACAAAGGAGAATGGTGAAGAACAGGAGGAGTTTGAGGTAATCAGTCCCTCAGCAGGTGGTATCACACTTGACAAATCCAAATGTGGAAGTAGGTCACGTCTAAAGGTTAGGCAAGTAAAGAATTCCCTGTATTAAGATCCCAAGATGTTGCTGTGTCTGACAGGAATGTAGATGAATGGGTCAGAGAACCGACAAGTTGATAAATTAGACACATGTCGGTTCTCTGAACAATTTATCTACATCTTGGGAACTTAATATAGGGAATTCTTCACTTGCCTAACCTTTAGGCATGACCTACTTCCACATTTGGATTTGCCAAGTATGATACCACCTACGACTGCTGCACCTCACCTGTCTACAGTATATAACACACTTCTTCGCATATATGCTGTATTCTTTTTCTGTTCTTCACCATTCTCCTTTGTATGGACTGATGAAGCCACTGTGTGGCGAAACGTTTCCTCATTAAAGATACCCAAGTGTTGCACATGTGTCTAATTTATCAACTTGTGGGTTCTCCGAACCATATATCTAGTATATGTGTGCGTCATCTGTGAGGTCATATTACACCATTCATCTAGGGGTTGGGTCAGTTGGGGGTCATGTGTGTTGTCATGGAGGATTACTGATCCATGGCAGGAATAGCGTTATCTCCGGGAACGAGGGACATCACTGTACCTTTGCTGATTTAAGTCATCTTAGGGTCACTTGTCACAAGAACAAAGTTACTTAAGAAACTTTTTATGTTCTTGAAGCGTAATAATTATCAAGGGAGGGAGTGAGAGAGAGGTACAGAGGCATCCCCACACCTGATGCTCTGCTTAATTAAGGCGAGACGACCTGCGGCAGCCATTATAGAATCCTCATAATTGTTGACTATGTCGAACGTACGGAACCTCAGACTAACATTAATTAACATAAGATGGTACACTTGGCATTATAAGATTGTTAACTTAATCTCAATGTTAGATACATACAACGAGGATACGATGGTTTGTTGGCTTACCCTGGGTAGCATTGTTGTCTTTCTCACAGCAATGCGAGTTTTGAGTTTTTGTAAAAAATTGTCATTGTAGAGAAAGATCAAGAGGAGGAGCAGAGTTGCTGTGTGATATTAACTCTACCATTACTGTCTCATCCTCTCCACGTGTGTGTGTGTGTGTGTGTGTGTGTGTGTGTAACAGTATAATGTTCGCTGCTTTTTAAGATAGTGTGTATGGTTTAAAACTTATCGACTAAACGAGGGTCATTAAGGCTTCAGTCCCCTCCACTTTAATAACACCGTACCCTGGGATATCTCACACACACACACACACACACACACAACACACACACACACACACACACACACACACACACACACACATGATAAAGCTCATGGCGCAGGGAGAGTGACCCAGTAGCGGCCAGTGAAGAGGCGGGGCCAGGAGCTTTGACTCGACCCCTGCAACCACAACTAGGTGAGTACACACACACACACGCCCCGATGGCATGGTGGCTAGCGCTCTTGCTTCACGCACGGAGGGCCCGGGTTCAATTCCCGGCGGGGCCGAAACATTTCGAAGTGTTTCGTTACACACACATACAACAGGCCTAGTGTCTAAACGACATGTGCCTAGGACAAAATGGTAACTAACTAACACACACACACACACACACACACACACACACACACACACACACACACACCTACCTACCTACAAGTATGCTGTCCACCGGCATTACTCAGGGCTCCTAAGAAATTTCTCAATACTAATATCACAGACTTTCTATTTTCTTTTTATCGTAGCGTTGACGACTTTGAGGATTAACCCGTATTTACCACTGTGGTGACTCCGGCGTTCCCACCATGTCTCAGCGTGTCTCACTACCATGTCCACCTCCATGTCTCAGTGTGTCTCATTACCATGTCCACCTCCATGTCTCAGTGTGTCTCATTACCATGTCCACCACCATGTCTCAGCGTGTCTCACTACCATGTCCACCTCCATGTCTCAGTGTGTCTCACTACCATGTCCACCTCCATGTCTCAGTGTGTCTCATTACCATGTCCACCTCCATGTCTCAGTGTGTCTCATTACCATGTCCACCTCCATGTCTCAGTGTGTCTCACTACCATGTCCACCTCCATGTCTCAGTGTGTCTCATTACCATGTCCACCTCCATGTCTCAGTGTGTCTCACTACCATGTCCACCTCCATGTCTCAGTGTGTCTCATTACCATGTCCACCTCCATGTCTCAGTGTGTCTCATTACCATGTCCACCTCCATGTCTCAGTGTGTCTCATTACCATGTCCATCTCCATGTCCTCGACTGTTTGAAAAAAAATATTCAACTAAGTGTCCTGGATTTGCATAATATATCTCCATTGTAGACATTTATCTTGTGGTCTGCACTTGTGGTCTGCACTTGTGGTCTGCACTTGTGGTCTGCACTTGTGGTCTGCACTTGTGTGTCTGCACTTGTGGTCTGCACTTGTGGTCTGCACTTGTGTGTCTGCACTTGTGGTCTGCACTTGTGTGTCTGCACTTGTGGTCTGCACTTGTGGTCTGCACTTGTGGTCTGCACTTGTGTGTCTGCACTTGTGGTCTGCACTTGTGGTCTGCACTTGTGTGTCTGCACTTGTGGTCTGCACTTGTGGTCTACACTTGTGTGTCTGCACTTGTGTGTCTGCACTTGTGGTCTACACTTGTGGTCTGCACTTGTGGTCTGCACTTGTGTGTCTGCACTTGTGGTCTGCACTTGTGGTCTGCACTTGTGTGTCTGCACTTGTGGTCTGCACTTGTGGTCTGCACTTGTGGTCTGCACTTGTGGTCTGCACTTGTGGTCTACACTTGTGGTCTGCACTTGTGGTCTGCACTTGTGGTCCGCACTTGTGGTCTACACTTGTGGTCTGCACTTGTGTGTCTGCACTTGTGGTCTGCACTTGTGGTCTACACTTGTGGTCTGCACTTGTGGTCTGCACTTGTGGTCTGCACTTGTGGTCTGCACTTGTGGTCTGCACTTGTGGTCTGCACTTGTGGTCTGCACTTGTGGTCTGCACTTGTGGTCTGCACTTGTGGTCTGCACTTGTGGTCTCACTTGTGGTCTGCACTTGTGGTCTCACTTGTGGTCTGCACTTGTGGTCTGCACTTGTGGTCTGCACTTGTGGTCTGCACTTGTGTTGCACTGGGCTCACTATGTGGTCTCACTTGTGGTCTGCACTTGTGGTCTGCACTTGTGGTCTGCACTTGTGGTCTGCACTTGTGGTCTGCACTTGTGGTCTGCACTTGTGGTCTGCACTTGTGGTCTGCACTTGTGGTCTGCACTTGTGTCTCAGTGCTCACTTGTGGTCTGCACTTGTGGTCTGCACTTGTGGTCTGCACTTGTGTCTGCACTTGTGGTCTGCACTTGTGGTCTGCACTTGTGGCTGCACTTGTGGTCTGCACTTGTGTCTGCACTTGTGGTCTGCACTTGTGGTCTCACTTGTGGTCTGCACTTGTGGTCTGCACTTGTGGTCTGCACTTGTGGTCTGCACTTGTGGTCTGCACTTGTGGTCCACTTGTGGTCTCACTTGGGGGGGGGGGGGGGTCTGCACTTGTGTCTGCACTTGTGGTCTGCACTTGTGGTCTCACTTGTGGTCTGCACTGTGGTCTGCACTTGTGTCTGCACTTGTGGTCTGCACTTGTGGTCTCACTTGTGGTCTCACTTGTGGTCTGC
>WNWK01006177.1:0-72500 GCA_009830355.1 Cherax destructor | reverse complement strand
TGTGACTGAAGAAATACTTCCTAACATCCCTATGATTCATCTGAGTCTTCAACTTCCAACTGTGTCCCCTTGTTGCTGTGTCCCATCTCTGGAACATTCTGTCTCTGTCCACCTGTTTGTGTGTGTGTGTGTGTGTGTGTGTGTGTGTGTGTGGACCCTCCCTTCCTCACCTCTCACCTTCCCTCCATCTTTAATATACACTTAATTAGATATTCTCGAAGAAATACCTTTAAGTGGTTGCAAGATTTTTTTTTATTCCCCAATCTTTCGTTATCTCTTTCGTAACACGAGAACGCCTCATCCGATCGGCTTCACATTTTCAACGCTGGTGTACAGCAACTAGGCCAAGATTCTAGGAATAGTTCATAGTTGTCATAGTCATAGTTGTTATGGTGGGAGGCAGTCCGAGAAAGTGGTGCATACTCACTGAGCGAGGCAACTGGTCTCTGGCACAGAGTTGTTGACATGCAGTGTCTGGCAAGTGTAAGTTGCGCGTGTCAGTGTAATGTTGCTCTCAGTTTTCCTCACAAGACTCATCGTTGACTCATGACATCTCCACGATGTCACCTTCAGTGTTACCCAGTAAGACTCGTCCAGTCACTCTTATTCCAACGGCAGAGGTAACATCATCCTGTCTAGTGATCATCATCATTCTCTCTCAATCGTTTATCTGTTATCACCTCTCTTTATTCATGGGGTTCTAACCAGTGTATTTTTCGAGCAAGCTATATACTTGTTCACCTTGTGTTGCAAAATAGATAAGGAATAGAAAAAATCTATTCCGATAATTTTGTTTAATAATAATATTTATATATGTTTTTTTTCTTCTTGCAGAAATAGTGACGTCGATGGTGGTGGTGGTGTGATGGTGGTGGTGAGTAGCGGTAATGGTGAAACTGGAGGTGGTAGTGTTGATGATTGGTGATGGTTGTGGGAAGTAACAGAGGTGGTCATTAAGTTACACATCATTGAAGGGTAGCTAGTGGGGGGGGGTGATGGGTATGGGTTGTGAGTGGGGGGTCCCAGCACTGCTTGCTCCATCCTTACGGGGACATACAAATGGTTATAATCATAACCATGATTTTTAAAGAGGTGGAAAGGTAAACCAGCGGAAGGTGTCGGTCAAATGACCAAAAGCTCCAGTTGCGGGTTATCATACGACTAAGACCCACGTCAGGAAGCACTTGTCCTGTTGCCTGACATTACACCTCATAACGTACTCTCACCATCTGACTCTTGGAATCCCACAACAAGGTCCAAGAGTCCTACCAGGAATCAATCTTAAGCAACAAAGGGATCATTTAGCAGTTCAAGAAGGGGTTAACTGCCATCATTGTCACTAATATCAAGGAATCGCCAATAAAAGGGTAAACAAATCTGTTGGAAACGTTGACGTTCTAATGTGTCACAAGTTGTCTCATGAACACGGGAAGGAAAATGTTCTTCATTCCAGCAAAATCGAACAACAATTACCTGACATAAACCAGGGAACGGGTGGGGGTTTGAACCCATGGCGAGTGAGTCGTAAAACTCCAGGCCAGTGCGTAAGCCACTGGGCCATCTGCCTAAAATAATATTCAACCAACTAGGTATATTTCTATACACCGTAGGGAGGTTAGCATGGGCCACAACTGTGACCACACATGCAACATCCCTATGATGTGTATAAGTATGCCTAGTTGGATAAATCTTATTGTAGCTAGCTGGCATACTGGTTTACGTACTGGCCTGGAGTTTACGACACACCATGGATTCAAACACAATCCGTTTTGTGGGTTCTTTGAAGTCTTGTTATTACGATTTCGTGAGTTATGATACCAGACATAATTACACTAATGGGAAACAACACCAGTTTGATGAATAAGACACTGGAAGACACATCTGGGCATCGGTATTCTCAAGACTTTTCAACAGCCTCTGTCTCCAGCATATAATGTCTGTGTTGGCTTGAAAAAAAAAAACTTTTTGGCGAAACGTCGTCATAAATAAAGATACTTTGGTGTTGCACATATTATTCATCAAATACCTGACATACTGAACATAGGTGTTGCACATCAATCAGCTGACCACATAAATAAGTGTTTCATATAGTGCCATAGACCTACATTCAGATGACTAGTCCACACACAGTTTTCTCTCAGGTAATCAGACGGGTCCAGAATGTGTTCAAAACTACAAGACGAACGGAAGACGTACATAATGTAATTCATTAAGTGTTAAGTGAACAAAAACAAAATATGTTTCCAAGAGTCTGTAGATTTGTAACTAAAATGTATTCAAAATCTAAACATTTTATCCATGTTGTCGGGATAGCTACAACAAGACGACGACCAGGATCTCTAGAGAAGAGTTGTGAGAACATGAAGCAAACGTGAGTATTGTTTTAAGAGCCGCGTCTTATCGTAGCGTTCACGACTTAGAGGATAACTGGTATTTACCACTGTGGTGACTCCGGCGTTCCCACCATGTTGCTTACTGTGATGTTGAAGACTGAGACACTTATGCAACATATGGGAATGTTTATTGAAGAAACGTTTCGCCACACAGTGGCTTCATCAGTCCAATACAAAGCAGAAAGGTGTATTTATCACATACTACGATGTCTCAGTGTGTCTCAGTACCATGTCCACCTCCACATTGCGGCTTTCCAGCCATGGCGTGGCCGCGTCTGATATCTTGTGTTGACATTAGGATCAAATGTAACTGTTGATCTAGGTTAATCCAGAGATGACTCGCTTATGATATAATTCATGCTAACAAATGTTCTAATATCAAATACATTTTTTTGGTATATTTAGGCGAGTGATTGAGCCGTGTGGAAGACTTGTATATATTTGTTTGCTTTGATCAAACGTATTTTGATTAAATATCAAAGAATATGTAAAATATTTTTTTTTTAACTTTCCCTTTGAGTCGTCTAGGTGTTTACTTGTTATCGGTGTCCCTTATTCCAGTTACTGCCGTGTGTGTACTCGCCTAGTTGTGGTTGCAGGGGTCGAGTCACAGCTCCTGGCCCCGCCTCTTCACTGGCCGCTACTCGGTCACTACCCGCTCCATGAGCTTTATCATACCTCTACTTAAAGCTATGTATGGATCCTCCCTCCACTACATCACTTCCCAGACTATTCCACTTCCTGACTACTCTGTGACCGAACAAATATTTCCTAACATCTCTGTGATTCATCTGAGTCTTCAACTTCCAACTGTGACCCCTCGTTGATGTGTCGCACCTCTGGAACATTCTGTCTCTGTCCACCTTGTCGATTCCTCTCAGTATTTTGTATGTCGTTATCATATCCCCTCTATCCCTCCTGTCTTCCAATGTCGTCAGGTCGATTTTCCGTAACCTCTCCTCGTAGGACATACCCCTTAGCTCCGGGACTAGTCTTGTTGCAAACCTCTGCACTTTTTCTAGTTTCCTTACATGCTTGGCAAGATGAGGGTTCCAAACTGGCGCTGCATACTCCAGTATGGACCTAACATATACAGTGTACAGGGTCCTGAATGACTCCTTATTAAGATGTCGGAATGCTGTTCTTAGGTGTGCTAGGCGCCCGTATGCTGCAGCAGTTATTTGGTTGATGTGCGCCTCAGGAGATGTGCCTGGTGTTATACTCACCCCAAGATAAAGGTTCCTTGAGTGAGGTTTGTAGTCTCTGGCCCCCTAGACCATCCTCCGTCTGTGGTCTTCTTTGCCCTTCCCCAATCTTCATGACTTTGCACTTGGTGGGGTTGAATTCCAAGAGTCAGTTGCTGGACCAGGCTTGCAGCCTGTCCAGATCCCTCTTCCGATTGAATTCTTCTCATCTGCAAACAGGGACACTTCGGAGTCTATTCCTTCTGTCATGTATTTCACAAATACCAGAAACAGCACCGGTCCTAGGACTGATCCCTGTGGCACCCCGCTCGTTACAAGCGCCCACTCTGACACCTCGCCACGTACCATGATTCCCTGTTGTCTTCCTGACAGGTATTCCCTGATCCATTGTAGTGTGTGCGCGCGTGCGTGTGTGCGCGCGTGCAAAGAACGAGGTGTTGTACACGGGTCTCCATTACTGATATTGAACACGCCAGTTTGTCATCTTCCACGTCTCTCCTCTTAACCTTCCTCCCTTTCCTGTCTGCCTCCAAACCTGTCTCTCTCCCTTCCATACTAACATCTCTCTCTTTTCCATCCATCCATCCCTCCCTCTCCATCCATCCCTCCCTCACCATCCATCCCTCCCTCCCTATCCATCCCTCCCTCCCTCCCTCTCCATCCATCCCTCCCTCCCTATCCATCCATCCCTCCCTCCCTCCCTCTCCATCCATCCATCCCTCCCTCTCCATCCATCCATCCCTCCCTCTCCATCCATCCATCCCTCCCTCCCTCTCCATCCATCCCTCCCTCCTCTCCATCCATCCCTCCCTCGCTCTCCATCCATCCCTCCCTCCCTCTCCATCCATCCATCCCTCCCTCTCCATCCCTCCCTCTCCATCCATCCATCCCTCCATCCCTTCCTCTCCATCCATCCCTCCCTCTCTCATCCATCCATCCCTCTCCTCCATCCATCCTCCCTTCCTATCCATCCATCCTCCCTTCCTTCCTATCCATCCATCCCTCCCTCATCCATCCATCCTTCCTCTCCATCCATCCCTTCCTCTCCATCCATCCCTTCCTCTCCATCCATCCCTCCCTCCCTCCTCTCTCCATCCATCCATCCTCCCTCCCTCCCTCTCCATCCATCCATCCATCCATCCCTCCCTCCCTCCCTCTCCATCCATCCATCCATGCATCCCTCCCTCCCTCTCCATCCATCCATCCCTCCCTCTCCATCCATCCATCCCTCCCTCCCTCCCTCTCCATCCATCCATCCCTCCCTCTCCATCCATCCTCTCCTCCCTCCCTCTCCATCCATCCCTCCCTACCTCTCCATCCATCCCTTCCTCACTCTCCATCCATCCATCCCTCCCTCTCCATCCATCCATCCTCTCTCTCCATCCACCCATCCCTCCCTCTCCATCCATCCCTCCTCTCCATCCATCCATCCCTCCCTCTCCATCCCTCCCTCCCTCTCCATCCCTCCCTCCCTCTCCATCCATCCATCCTCCCTCTCCATCCATCCATCCCTCCCTCTCCATCCATCCATCCCTCCCTCTCCATCCATCCATCCCTCCTCTCCATCCATCCATCCTCCTCCCCATCCCTCCCTCTCCATCCATCCATCCCTCCCTCTCCATCCATCCATCCCTCCTCTCCATCCATCCATCCTCTCCTCTCCATCCATCCATCCCTCCCTCTCCATCGATCCATCCCTCCCTCTCCATCCATCCCTCCCTCCATCCATCCATCCCTCCCTCCATCCATCCATCCCTCCCTCCATCCATCCATCCCTCAGTCCCTCCATCCATCCATCCCTCAGTCCCTCCATCCATCCATCCCTCCTCTCCATCCATCTATCCCTCCCTCTCCATCCCTCCCTCTCCATCCATCCCTCCCTCCCTCTCCATCCCTCCCTCCTCTCCATCCATCCATCCCTCCCTCTCCATCCATCCCTCCCTCCCTCTCATCCATCCATCCCTCCTCTCCATCCATCCTCTCCATCCCTCCTCTCCATCCATCCCTCCTCCCTCTCCATCCATCCATCCCTCTCCATCCATCCATCCCTCTCCATCCATCCCTCTCAATCCATCCCTCCCTCCTTTCCATCCATCCATCCTCCTATCCATCCATCCTCCTATCCATCCATCCCTCTCTCAATCCATCCATCCCTCCCTCTCCATCCATCCATCCCTCCCTCTCCATCATCCATCCATCCATCTCTCCCTCTCCATCATCCATCATCCATCCCTCCCTCCCTCTCCATCATCCATCCATCCATCCCTCCCTCTCCATCCATTCATAACCTCGTGACACACGATCAGCAAGAATGCACAGCTCAGTCTTGTTCTCAGTAATGATGGGAGTCGTTAGGTTCTCTGCCGTTCACTTGATTCTCAAAGACTCGTGTTAACAGCTGTGTTTTATAAAATATCTCGGCGGTATAATAGAGCTTATTGAATATTTTATTTAAGTGTCTGGTATGCTTTACGTTGCCAAGAAGTGTTGAATGATCTCAGAAAAGTTTCGGAGAATACTGGTGTTTTGAGTGAGTGAGTGTGTGTGTACTCACCTAGTTGTGGTTGCAGGGGTCGAGTCATAGCTCCTGGCCCCGCCTCGTGTGTGTGTGTGTGTTCTGCGAATTTCAAACACACACACACACACACACACACACACACTGCGAGGAATAGATAAGGTGGACAGAGACAGAATGTTCCAGAGATGGGACAAAGAAACAAGGTCATAATTGGAAGTTGAAGACTCAGATGAGTCAAAGGGATGTTAGGAAGTATTTCTTCTGTCATAGAATTGTCAGGAAGTGGAATAGTCTGGCAAGTGATGTAGTGGAGGCAGGAACCATACGTAGTTTTAAGACGAGGTATGATAAAGCTCATGGAGCAGGGAGAGAGAGGACCTTGTAGCGGTCAGTGAAGAGGCGGGGCCAGGAGCTGAGTCTCGACCCCTACAACCACAAATAGGTGAGTATACATACATACATATACACACTATATATATGTCGTGCCGATTAGGTAAAACTTGCGATTTTGGCTTAAATAGCAACGCTCTTCTTGCCATATAAGAGAGGCGATAATTTGTGTATGCAATAAATTCGCAAAAATCATTCTGAATCAAACGAAAAAAAATATATTTCATTGTGTTTGTTTATTATTAAATTACTGTAAACGTATCTAAAATACATTTAGTTGTGTTAGGCTAAATTAAATTGCGCTTGTTATAATAAGGTTAGGTAAGTTTTCTAAGATTCTTTTGGTGCAAAATTAATTTTTTTACATTAATATTAATGAAAAAAATATATCTTTAAATGTATAAGAGAAAATTTTAGGAAGGACTTAATTTTAAATGAGTTCTTGCTAATTTACCAGTTTTACCTATTAGGCACCAACCACACACACACACACACACACACACACACACACACACACACACACACACACACACACACACGCACACGCACACGCACACACACACACACATATAAAGGGGGCCATATTTGTTGTGTTATTATTACCCCAAGATTGGTTGCACGTCCTTGGTTATGCTTATATTTAACATGGAGTGGTGACAGGGGTGTAGTGTCCTTCTCTCTAACAAGATGGCGTGGTCATCACGTATTGCTGTGGGTAATTCTCTAGTAGCAATTTAGGCCTCTTGCGCAGGGGTCCATTGAAGAGCTAATTCATTGCATAACTCCTCATAAGTCATGTGTAAAACATCGTAATTCACATTGTAATTCATAGATACGGTAAAGATTGATTCATTTACAAGCGTGATAATTAGTAATAAGAAAGCCAAGCCTCTCGTTAAGAGACAGCTACATATCTCTTGAGTAAGATATTAAATTATATCCTCTTGTTATTATAATTTCGAGTTCCTCTCGTCTTTATCTTTCCTTCCTCCTCGACTGACATGAAGAACAGGTAGGTGGGGAAGTGAGATAGAGGGGGAAAGGGTACAGAGGAAGGGGAAGGGGCTGGAGGGAGAGAAATGGTGGATGGGGATAAATTTACCAATTAACTAGGCCAGTTTTGGCGGCCAACATCAAAGGGATACTGATCCGTTATCTCCCTTTAACGTCGCAAACTCTCCTCTCCCTCCCCCGTCTCTCCTCTCTTATCCCAGTCCCGTCCTCTCTCTCTCTCTCTCTCAGGTTTAACGCATCACATAAATGTAGGAATTATCAAGGTTTTGTGCCATAAGGAGGCAGTCCTGCACTACCTGCTTGAGGCTCACCCTGCACCTGGCAACACAGCTTATGTTGCAGTCTTCACGCTGGAGAGAACCTTTACTTGTTCTTCTTGTGACCTTACTCTGCAGACTTGTTCTCAAACTGTTTCATCCAACTCATTCTCAAGTTGTTCTCACTCTCTCATCCAACTCATCCTTAAGTTCTCACAATGTTTCATCCAAGTTGCTTACACCATAGTAGACTTTTGCCTTGCACTGACTTCCTGGACCATGTACGCAGGCATGTCCTTGGGAAGAGGCTAGCCTGGTGGGCTCTACAGACTAGCAGCAAGTTATTCTGTGTTCAGTAGGAATAGGGTGTTCGGCTCGCTAACTTCAAAAGGAATAATGGTCACTTTGAGTAGAAACTGTTGATGGAGGATCAGACTCATACACATTTCACCCATTGCTACCTGTTCATAGGTGCTCCTGCCTCCATCCTGAGTAACTTGTGATGTGCATCTGACTTCAGGACACATACTGTTTTATGTGTTACTTCATTGTTTTGTTTAACAGTTTGCCCATGACTTATGCCTTCTGCCTTCGTCATGGTTTATAAAAGTACCGAGGGGCCTTTAGGGACCTCGGGGAAAGTTTAGCAAAGCTTTTGACAGAATTAATTGTATGAGATGTTTAATAAATGCTGTTTTTTTTTTATCTTGGTATGACAGTGTTTGTGATGAGTGTTTCATTCATGCCAGTAATGTTTATTGTGTCTTAATTTTACCTTTGTTTTTCTTGTGTTTGTGTTGTGTTTGAGATTTATTATCAAGAGAGCACTGAATGATCTACATGTGTAAAGTATTCAATTTAAAAAAAAACATGTGTCCTCAACACCACGTGTCCAAAACATTACGTGTCCACTACGTGTTGCCGTGTTTTTTTTCCTTAACTGAGTCAACACGTGGTTCGAGCGAGTAAGCATGTTCGTCATCTTGTTGAACTGCGTGACGCTGGGCATGTACCAGCCCTGTGTTGACGAGATCTGCAACACCAACCGCTGCAAGATTCTCCAGGTGGGTGCTCTGCAAGATTTTCCAGGTGGGTGCTCTGCAAGATTTTCCAGGTGGGTTTGCTACAAGGTTTTCCAGGTGGGTACACTGCAAGATTTTCCAGGTGGGTTCGCTACAAGGTTTTCCAGGTGGGTACACTGCAAGATTTACCAGGTGGGTACACTGCAAGATTCTCTAGGTGGGTACACTGCAAGATTCTCCATGTGGGTACAATGCAAGATTCTCCAGGTGGGTACACTGCAAGGTTATCTAGGTGAGTACACTGCAAGGTTCTCCAGGTGGGAACATTGCCAGTTCCTAGCAATTTGTGCACACACACACACAAGGTAGACAGTGACAGGATGTTCCAGAGAGGGAACACAGAAACAAGGGGACACAACTGGAAGCTGAAGACTCAGATGAGTCAAAGGGATGTTAGGAAGCATTTCTTCAGCCACAGAGTAGTCAGGAAGTGGAATAGTCTAGAGAAAGATATAGTGGAGGCAGGAACCATACATAGTTTTAAGACAAGGTATGATAAAGCTCATGGAGCAGGGAGAGAGCAGAGACCCAGTAACGGACAGCGAAGAGGCGGGGCCAGGAGCTGAGTCTCGACCCCTGCAACCACAATTAGGTGAGTACAATTAGGCGAGTACACACACGCACACACACACACTCCTTCGGGAAGGAGCTGAGGTTCTGAGTGTGCCACTTACCAAAATTTTCAACACATCCCTTGAAACTGGGCAGCTACCTGAGATATGGAAAAAGGCCAACGTAGTCCCCATCTTTAAAAAGGAGACAGAAAAGAGGCACTAAACTACAGACCGGTGTCACTTACATGTATAGTGTGCAAAGTCTTGGAGAAAATCATCAGAAAAGAATGGTGGAGCATCTGGAGCAGAACAGGTTAATCAACGCCAGACAGCACGGTTTCAGGAAGGCAAATCCTGTGTAACAAACCTCCTGGAGTTCTATGATAAAGTAACAGAGGTAAGGCAAGAGAGAGAAGGGTGGGTTGACTGCATTTTCTTGGACTGCAGGAAGGCCTTTGACACAGTTCCTCACATGAGATTAGTAAAAAGATGGAAGACCAAGCGTGTATAACAGGAAGGGCACTGGAATGGATCAGGAATACCTCACGGGGAGGCAACAACGGGTCATGGTGCGTGATGAGGTATCACAGTGGGCGCCTGTGACGAGCGGTGTACCGCAGGGGTCAGTCCTAGGACCAGTGCTATTCTTGCTATATGTGAATGACATGACGGATGGGATAGACTCAGAAGTGTCTCTTTTCGCAGATGATGTGAAATTAATGAGGAGAATCACATCGGATGAAGACCAAGCAGGACTTCAAAGTGACCTGGACAAGCTTGACATCTGGTCTAGCAACTGGCTTCTCGAATTTAACCCCACCAAATGCAAAGTCATGAAGATCGGAGAAGGGCAAAGAAGACCGCTGACAGAGTACAGGCTAGGTGGACAAAGGCTACAAACCTCAACAAAGGAGAAAGACCTTGGGGTGAGTATAACACCAAGCACGTCTCCGGAAGCACACATCAACCAGATAACCGCGGCAGCATATGGGCGACTGGCAAACTTAAGATTAGCGTTCCGTTACCTTAACAAGGAATCGTTCAAGACACTGTATACCGTATACGTCAGGCCCATACTAGAGTATGCAGCACCAGTCTGGAACCCACACCTGGTCAAGCACGTCAAGAAACTAGAGAAAGTGCAAAGGTTTGCGACAAGGTTAGTTCCACAACTCAGGGGTCTGTCTTATGAAGAAAGGCTGAGGGAAATAGGACTAACAACACTGGAGGAAAGAAGGGTCAGAGGAGACATGATAACGACATACAAAATACTGCGGGGAATTGACAAGGTAGATAGTGACAGGTTGTTTCAGAGAGGGAACACAGAAACAAGGGGACACAACTGGAAGCTGAAGACTCAGATGAGTCAAAGGGATGTCAGGAAACATTTCTTCAGCCACAGAGTAGTCAGGAAGTGGAATGGACTAGAGAAAGATATAGTGGAGGCAGGAACCATACATAGTTTTAAGACAAGGTATGATAAAGCTCATGGAGCAGGGAGAGCAGAGACCCAGTAGCAGACAGCGAAGAGGCGGGGCCAGGAGCTGAGTCTCGACCCCTGCAACCACAATTAGGTGAGTACAATTAGGTGAGTACACACACACACACACACACACACACACACACACACACACACACACACACACACACACACACACACACACACACACACACACACACACACACACACACACACACACACACACACACACACACACACACATATATATATATATATATATATATATATATATATATATATATATATATATATATATAATTTAAAAAGGTTGCCAGCAAGACAGATCAGAGAGTCACCAGGTAAGTTGGGAAGGTCAGCTGATGGCTGGTTGAGAGATCGTAAGTAGTCCCAGTGGGATCACACAGTCTGCTCGGATCACTAAGATAGGAAAGAAATATCCCAGTGTGATCACACAGTCTGCTTGGATCACTAAGATAGGAAAGAAATATCCCAGTGGGATCACAAGTCTGCTTGGATCACTAAGATAGGAAAGAAATATCCCAGTGGGATCACACAGTCTGCTTGGATCACTAAGATAGGAAAGAAATATCCCAGTGGGATCACACAGTCTGCTCGGATCACTAAGATAGGAAAGAAATATCCCAGTGTGATCACACAGTCTGCTTGGATCACTAAGATAGGAAAGAAATATCCCAGTGGGATCACAAGTCTGCTTGGATCACTAAGATAGGAAAGAAATATCCCAGTGGGATCACACAGTCTGCTTGGATCACTAAGATAGGAAAGAAATATCCCAGTGGGATCACACAGTCTGCTCGGATCACTAAGATAGGAAAGAAATATCCCAGTGGGATCACACAGTCTGCTCGGATCACTAAGATAGGAAAGAAATATCCCAGTGGGATCACACAGTCTGCTCGGATCACTAAGATAGGAAAGAAATATCTCAGTGGGATCACACAGTCTGCTCGGATCACTAAGATAGGAAAGAAATATCCCAGTGGGATCACACAGTCTGCTTGGATCACTAAGATAGGAAAGAAATATCCCAGTGGGATCACACAGTCTGCTCGGATCACTAAGATAGGAAAGAAATATCCCAGTGGGATCACACAGTCTGCTTGGATCACTAAGATAGGAAAGAAATATCCCAGTGGGATCACACAGTCTGCTCGGATCACTAAGATAGGAAAGAAATATCCCAGTGGGATCACACAGTCTGCTCGGATCACTAAGATAGGAAAGAAATATCCCAGTGGGATCACACAGTCTGCTCGGATCACTAAGATAGGAAAAAATATCCCAGTGGGATCACACAGTCTGCTCGGATCACTAAGATAGGAAAGAAATATCCCAGTGGGATCACACAGTCTGCTTGGATCACTAAGATAGGAAAGAAATATCCCAGTGGGATCACACAGTCTGCTCGGATCACTAAGATAGGAAAGAAATATCCCAGTGGGATCACACAGTCTGCTCGGATCACTAAGATAGGAAAGAAATATCCCAGTGGGATCACACAGTCTGCTCGGATCACTAAGATAGGAAAGAAATATCCCAGTGGGATCACACAGTCTGCTCGGATCACTAAGATAGGAAAGAAATATCCCAGTGGGATCACACAGTCTGCTCGGATCACTAAGATAGGAAAGAAATATCCCAGTGTGATCACACAGTCTGCTCGGATCACTAAGATAGGAAAGAAATATCCCAGTGGGATCACACAGTCTGCTCGGATCACTAAGATAGGAAAGAAATATCCCAGTGGGATCACACAGTCTGCTTGGATCACTAAGATAGGAAAGAAATATCCCAGTGGGATCACACAGTCTGCTTGGATCACTAAGATAGGAAAGAAATATCCCAGTGGGATCACACAGTCTGCTTGGATCACTAAGATAGGAAAGAAATATCCCAGTGGGATCACACAGTCTGCTCGGATCACTAAGATAGGAAAGAAATATCCCAGTGGGATCACACAATCTGCTCGGATCACTAAGATAGGAAAGAAATATCCCAGTGGGTATGATAAGGCCCAAGAAGTCAGAAAACAGAAATGTCGATGAAAATAGTATAAGAATTGGGACCAGAAGCTGAAGCTTGACCTCTGCTAACATAGTTCGTTGAGTCCAGACTAGTAATCATTTAGTTCGGTAAGTCAGCTAAGTACCTAGGTAACAAAAGACGAACACTCAGAAACACTTATCTTATTGCTACTTATATTGCTTCTGCTACTTTGGCTCCTGCACCTGCTACGTTCTGCTACGGCTATTTCTTGCTGTTGTTGCTATTTCTGCTACTGCTGTTATTTATGTTGTTGCTTCTGCTCTTACTATTTTTTGAATATTATTGAGGATTAAGACACTGTAGCCACAGCTGGGTATCTTTATCAATAATGATACCCAGCTGTTGCACATGTGTCTTAATCTTCAACTTGTCGGTATTTTATACTATTTTTAACAGTATTAAACATTATTGTTTGACGTTATCCGCAGATGTTCGACGACGCGATCTTCGCGTTCTTCGCGGTGGAGATGCTGATCAAGATGGTGGCGATGGGTTGGTCTGGCAAGGGCGCTTACATGGCCGACTCCTGGAACAGACTCGACCTCTTTATTGTCATCGCTGGGTAGGTGCTCTCTCTACCCCCACCCCCTCACCCTGTCCCCCTTCAAGGGGCGTACCTTCACGCTGAACGGCTCTTGATCCAAGAATTTTGAGCTATCCTCCCATTCCCCAGGTTTAGTTCTTCCTCATGATGTATTGATCTTGCAACAACTTTCACAGAAGAAAACGCATGATACCTTAATATACAATTTGACCACTGTGAACAAATTTCAAGTGTTTCCGTAATGTGTAGATCACATTCAATGACATTTTTTTTATTCGTGTGGCAGGGGAGAAATGTATTGAGCATTGCAACGATCAACGTCAGCACGGCTGCCAGGAATTACTCTCGTTAATTCCAACCATCTGTAGTGAATGTTTTGTGACCACACAGCCTCACTACCAACACTTGTTGTTGATTGTAGATATATGTCACTGTTTTGGTCTTAACCCCTTCTCTTCCCCCGTTTTGGTCTTAACCCCTTCTCTTCCCCCGTTTTGGTCTTAACCCCTTCTCTTCCCCCGTTTTGGTCTTAACCCCTTCTCTTCCCCCGTTTTGGTCTTAACCCCTTCTCTTCCCCCCCGTTTTGGTCTTAACCCCTTCTCTTCCCCCCCGTTTTGGTCTTAACCCCTTCTCTTCCCTGTGATTGTCTTACCACCCCCCCTCTCTCACCCTCTATTAAGCTCGTATATATTAATTGCAAAAGTTCGTAATCTTTACACTTTAAATCATTTTCTTCTAAGAGTCATAATTGTTAAGACGAATGATAAAAGATATCGCTGGTAATTTAATTTTTTTTACGAGTGATGAATTTGTTGGTGAGTGGCACAACAGGTCAGCACACAGTGTGTCACACAGTGTGTCACACAGTGTGTCATACAGTGTATCACACAGTGTATCACAGTGTATCACAGTGTGTCACACAGTGTCACACAGTGTGTCACACAGTGTATCACACAGTGTATCACAGTGTATCACACTGTGTGTCACACAGTGTGTCACACAGTGTGTCACACAGTGTGTCGCACAGTGTCACAGTGTGTGACACAGTGTGTGACACAGTGTGTGACACAGTGTGTCGCACAGTGTGACACAGTGTGTCGCACAGTGTGACACAGTGTGTCACACAGTGTGTCACACTGTGTCACACAGTGTGTCGCACAGTGTGTCACACAGTGTGTCGCACAGTGTGTCGCACAGTGTGTCGCACAGTGTGTCGCACAATGTGTCGCACAGTGTGTCGCACAGTGTGTCGCACAGTGTGTCGCACAGTATGTCACACAATGTGATACACTGAGCCTTCCTCATTCCAGCTTAATGAATAGGACACAGGTATAACACCTGAATATCGTTGTATTAAATATACACGGATGTTACACACAGATCTTACTTATCGACTTCTCAGTATCGTATACCATCAATGTAATGTTGTTTTGACCATCCGTTCTGAGATCACCGAGTGCGGAGTCTATACCCCGTCTCTATACCCACACATTCACAACAGCTGAGACGTGATAAGTGGCCCCAGTTATAAATTGTGGACACAGGACACTACAGCTGTATTGAGAGCCACTCTTCCTGGCCCCCGTCGACAGATACATGACACACACAACATTGCTCCTGCCATGAATGTCCGCAGAGAGATCAGTTTCAGCGAGGGTCAAGGGAAGGGGCGGAAAGGTAATTTGTGAAGGAGAAGTTATCGGATCAAACGCTCCCCCCCACACACACATGCGCTCTCTCTCTCTCTCTCTCTCTCTCTCTCTCTCTCTCTCTCTCTCTCTCTCTCTCTCTCTCTCTCCTCTCTCTCTCGCTCTCTCTCTCTCTCTCTCTCTCTCTCTCTCTCCTCTCTCTCTCTCTCTCCTCTCTCTCTCTCTCGCTCTCTCTCTGCTCTCTCTCGCTCTCTCTCTCTCGCTCTCTCTCCTCTCTGCCTCTCTCTCTCTCTCTCTCTCTCTCTCTCTCTCTCTCTCTCTCTCTCTCTCTCTCTCTCTCTCTCTCTCTCTCTCTCTCCCCACACACTACAAACCTCACTCAAGGAAAAGGATCTTGGGGTGAGTATAATACCGAGCATATCTCCTGAGGCGCACATCAACCAAATAGCTGATGCAGCATATGGGCGCCTAGCAAACCTAAATGAATAGCGTTTCGACATCTTAGTAAGGAATCGTTCAAGACTGTACACCGTGTACGTCAGGCCAATATTAGAGTATGCAGCACCAGTATGGAACCCACACCTGGTCAAGCACGTAGGAAATTAGAGAAATCGACCTGACGACACTGGAGGGCAGGGAAAGAGATGGGGACGTGACAACGACATATAAAATACTGAGAGGAATTGACAAGGTGGATGGGGACAAGATGTTCCAGAGATGGGACACAGCAACAAGGGGTCATAATTGGAAGTTGAAGACTCAGATGAGTCGCAGGGATGTTAGGAAGTATTTCTACAGTCATAGAGTTGTCAGGAAGTGGGACAATCTGGAGAGTGAGGTAGTGGAGGCAGGATCCATACATAGCTTTAAGAAGAGGTACGATAAAGCTCATGGAGCAGGGAGAGAGTGGACCATGTAGCGACCATTGAAGAGGCGGGGCCAGGAGCTATGAATCGACCCCTGCAACCACAAATAGGTGAGTGTAAATAGGGGAGTGCACACGCACCGAATAACACCCGCGTCTTGCAAATCTTAGCTTAGCTTTCAGGAAGCTAGTGAAGGACACATTCATATAAAGCCCATCTTGGCATACGCGTCACCAGTATGGCGCTCATGCCTGATCACGCATGTCTGGAAACTGGGAAAAGTGCAGAGTTTTGCAGCGAGACTAGTCCCGGAGCTAAAGTCCATGTACTTTGATGACTTACAAGTCAGAAGGACTGTGGGAGATAAGATAACGACGTACAAAATACTGAGTGAATTAATAGGGACGGATTCTTTGATAGATGGGCAGTAGGAACAAGAGGGCTCAGCCGGAAGTTAAAAACACAGATAAATTAAAGGGATGTTAAAATATTGGTGAATGACTGAGCTACACTAGTGTTGTTGAAATATACTGGTTGAAAATGGTAAAAAAAAGTTAAGTTGATGAGTAAGACTTGCAACAGTTGGGTGTCTTCACTGTAGGTGTATACCTGGAGAGGGTTTCGGGGGTCAACACCCCCGTGGCCCGGTCTGAGACCAGGCCTCGTGGTGGATCAGGGTCTGATCAACCAGGCTGTTACTGTTGGCCGCACGTAAACCGACGTGAGAACCACAGCCCTGCTGTGTAGCAGCGAAGTGAAGAATAGTATTTGAGATGGTCAGCCCTTCAGCCATGGAGCTCCATGGATTAACTCTTCTCCAGGCTGAGGGACTGACCACCTCGAATACTATTTCTCCAAGGTTGATGGACTGATTACATCTTCATTTCACTACTACTCCTGCTGACTTTATATTTTACTGAAGAAGCCTGCTATGTAGGCGACACGTTTCCAACTGCTGCACATGTGTCTTATACAGTAGCGTTGACGTTCATTGTTATTAAGACCTGTCAAGCCACCTGATTACCTATGAATAGTTGCAATTCTTGTACTAGCGACAGTCAATTATTACCCCAGGACTTACCTTGGTATCCTACAAGTATACTTCCAGGGCGAGAACTGGTCACGTGGTACTGAGTTGTCTCAGGGTTGCTGTGTTGCCAGATGAATTACCACTAGTCAGCGATACACGTTCCAATTATATCATAAGAGTCTCTCACTAATTATGAGTCTCTGGCTCATTCAGAGAGAAAGAGAATAAGAGCTCTGAGCTCAATTAGTCATTGAGAAACTGCTGTCTCTCTCTCTCCACTACTTACTGGAAGATAATTATATCCAGACTCGCAAGACTCGCCGTCTCCAGGTTGTCTACTCTACAACACTAATTTCTAGTCTGCTTTCCTTACGAACCTGTAAAAGGACACGCATATTTTTCCTTCAGCAGGCTAGAATTTGAACTAGTTTCCCAGGGCATGAAACTCTCCTTGCCCAGACGCATACAGGCGTTAACCCAGTTAAGTCAGTCTGGTTCTGTGTTGACCTTCGAGATTATTGCCAATGAGAACTGGCGGCTCATGACTCTTGGTATTTCATTTGACGGGAGACTCAGGGCTCACATATAAGAATCTCCAAGAAACTTACTTCCCCTCCTTACCTCCCCCAAAAAGAGGGGAGATGGGGTTTCCCCTCTCAAACGGAGAATTTTTTCCACATAGAAAGTATTTCTTCAGCCGTAAATTGGTCAGGAGGATGATCAAAGGGACAGAGGGGTGGTACAGGCAGGAGTATTACATAGCTTTAAGAAAAGCAGGATAGGACTGGAAGCCAGGAGAGAAATGAAGCCAGTAGTGGCCAGCCAAGAGGCGCGCTCATAAATTGAGATTCGACCCCTGCAACTACATTTAGGTGAGAGAGAGAGGCGGGACCAGGACCTATGCCTCGACTCCTGCAACCACAATTAGGTGACTACACACACACATACACACACACACACACTCCATTCATAGCTTTAAGAAGAGGTATGATAAAGCTCATGGCGCAAGGAGAGTGACCCAGTAGCGGCCAGTGAAGAGGCGGGACCAGGAGCTATGAATCGACCCCTGCAACCACAACTAGGTGAGTACACACACTAACCCGGAAGGTATTTAAAGTGGAAAAAATAAAAGCGAAAACATGTCTAAGTAACTTTTTGTTCAAATGGTGGAGGCCGGAGTTTTAATTAGTGTATAGGCAGCAGTGCTGGAGGCCATGTTGCCCAGCTAGCAGTGTGGCTGGAGGCCATGTTGCCCAGCTAGCAGCGTGGCTGGAGGCCATGTTGCCCAGCTAGCAGCGTGGCTGGAGGCCATGTTGCCCAGCTAGCAGTGTGGCTGGAGGCCATGTTGCCCAGCTAGCAGTGTGGCTGGAGGCCATGTTGCCCAGCTAGCAGTGTGGCTGGAGGCCATGTTGCCCAGCTAGCAGTGTGGCTGGAGGCCATGTTGCCCAGCTAGCAGTGTGGCTGGAGGCCATGTTGCCCAGCTAGCAGTGTGGCTGGAGGCCATGTTGCCCAGCTAGCAGTGTGGCTGGAGGCCATGTTGCCCAGCTAGCAGTGTGGCTGGAGGCCATGTTGCCCAGCTAGCAGTGTGGCTGGAGTCCATGTTGCCCAGCTAGCAGTGTGGCTGGAGGCCATGTTGCCCAGCTAGCAGTGTGGCTGGAGGCCATGTTGCCCAGCTAGCAGTGTGGCTGGAGGCCATGTTGCCCAGCTAGCAGTGTGGCTGGAGGCCATGTTGCCCAGCTAGCAGCGTGGCTGGAGGCCATGTTGCCCAGCTAGCAGCGTGGCTGGAGGCCATGTTGCCCAGCTAGCAGCGTGGCTGGAGGCCATGTTGCCCAGCTAGCAGCGTGGCTGGAGGCCATGTTGCCCAGCTAGCAGCGTGGCTGGAGGCCATGTTGCCCAGCTAGCAGCGTGGCTGGAGGCCATGTTGCCCAGCTAGCAGCGTGGCTGGAGGCCATGTTGCCCAGCTAGCAGCGTGGCTGGAGGCCATGTTGCCCAGCTAGCAGCGTGGCTGGAGGCCATGTTGCCCAGCTAGCAGCGTGGCTGGAGGCCATGTTGCCCAGCTAGCAGCGTGGCTGGAGGCCATGTTGCCCAGCTAGCAGCGTGGCTGGAGGCCATGTTGCCCAGCTAGCAGCGTGGCTGGAGGCCATGTTGCCCAGCTAGCAGCGTGGCTGGAGGCCATGTTGCCCAGCTAGCAGCGTGGCTGGAGGCCATGTTGCCCAGCTAGCAGCGTGGCTGGAGGCCATGTTGCCCAGCTAGCAGCGTGGCTGGAGGCCATGTTGCCCAGCTAGCAGCGTGGCTGGAGGCCATGTTGCCCAGCTAGCAGCGTGGCTGGAGGCCATGTTGCCCAGCTAGCAGCGTGGCTGGAGGCCATGTTGCCCAGCTAGCAGCGTGGCTGGAGGCCATGTTGCCCAGCTAGCAGCGTGGCTGGAGGCCATGTTGCCCAGCTACCAGTGTGCCTGGAGGCCATGTTGCCCAGCTACCAGTGTGCCTGGAGGCCATGTTGCCCAGCTAGCAGTGTGGCTGGAGGCCATGTTGCCCAGCTAGCAGCGTGGCTGGAGGCCATGTTGCCCAGCTAGCAGCGTGGCTGGAGGCCATGTTGCCCAGCTAGCAGCGTGGCTGGAGGCCATGTTGCCCAGCTAGCAGCGTGGCTGGAGGCCATGTTGCCCAGCTAGCAGTGTGGCTGGAGGCCATGTTGCCCAGCTAGCAGTGTGGCTGGAGGCCATGTTGCCCAGCTAGCAGTGTGGCTGGAGGCCATGTTGCCCAGTTAGCAGTGTGGCTGGAGGCCATGTTGCCCAGCTAGCAGTGTGGCTGGAGGCCATGTTGCCCAGCTAGCAGTGTGGCTGGAGGCCATGTTGCCCAGCTAGCAGTGTGGCTGGAGGCCATGTTGCCCAGCTAGCAGTGTGGCTGGAGGCCATGTTGCCCAGCTAGCAGTGTGGCTGGAGGCCATGTTGCCCAGCTAGCAGTGTGGCTGGAGGCCATGTTGCCCAGCTAGCAGTGTGGCTGGAGGCCATGTTGCCCAGCTAGCAGTGTGGCTGGAGGCCATGTTGCCCAGCTAGCAGTGTGGCTGGAGGCCATGTTGCCCAGCTAGCAGTGTGGCTGGAGGCCATGTTGCCCAGCTAGCAGTGTGGCTGGAGGCCATGTTGCCCAGCTAGCAGTGTGGCTGGAGGCCATGTTGCCCAGCTAGCAGTGTGGCTGGAGGCCATGTTGCCCAGCTAGCAGTGTGGCTGGAGGCCATGTTGCCCAGCTAGCAGTGTGGCTGGAGGCCATGTTGCCCAGCTAGCAGTGTGGCTGGAGGCCATGTTGCCCAGCTAGCAGTGTGGCTGGAGGCCATGTTGCCCAGCTAGCAGTGTGGCTGGAGGCCATGTTGCCCAGCTAGCAGTGTGGCTGGAGGCCATGTTGCCCAGCTAGCAGTGTGGCTGGAGGCCATGTTGCCCAGCTAGCAGTGTGGCTGGAGGCCATGTTGCCCAGCTAGCAGTGTGGCTGGAGGCCATGTTGCCCAGCTAGCAGTGTGGCTGGAGGCCATGTTGCCCAGCTAGCAGTGTGGCTGGAGGCCATGTTGCCCAGCTAGCAGTGTGGCTGGAGGCCATGTTGCCCAGTTAGCAGTGTGGCTGGAGGCCATGTTGCCCAGCTAGCAGTGTGGCTGGAGGCCATGTTGCCCATCTAGCAGTGTGGCTGGAGGCCATGTTGCCCATCTAGCAGTGTGGCTGGAGGCCATGTTGCCCATCTAGCAGTGTGGCTGGAGGCCATGTTGCACAGCTAGCAGCGTGGCTGGAGGCCATGTTGCCCAGCTAGCAGTGTGGCTGGAGGCCATGTTGCCCAGCTAGCAGTGTGGCTGGAGGCCATGTTGCCCAGCTAGCAGTGTGGCTGGAGGCCATGTTGCCCAGCTAGCAGCGTGGCTGGAGGCCATGTTGCCCAGCTAGCAGCGTGGCTGGAGGCCATGTTGCCCAGCTAGCAGCGTGGCTGGAGGCCATGTTGCCCAGCTAGCAGCGTGGCTGGAGGCCATGTTGCCCAGCTAGCAGCGTGGCTGGAGGCCATGTTGCCCAGCTAGCAGTGTGGCTGGAGGCCATGTTGCCCAGCTAGCAGTGTGGCTGGAGGCCATGTTGCCCAGCTAGCAGTGTGGCTGGAGGCCATGTTGCCCAGCTAGCAGCGTGGCTGGAGGCCATGTTGCCCAGCTAGCAGCGTGGCTGGAGGCCATGTTGCCCAGCTAGCAGCGTGGCTGGAGGCCATGTTGCCCAGCTAGCAGCGTGGCTGGAGGCCATGTTGCCCAGCTAGCAGCGTGGCTGGAGGCCATGTTGACCAGCTAGCAGCGTGGCTGGAGGCCATGTTGACCAGCTAGCAGTGTGGCTGGAGGCCATGTTGACCAGCTAGCAGTTTGGCTGGAGGCCATGTTGCCCAGCTAGCAGTGTGGCTGGAGGCCATGTTGCCCAGCTAGCAGTGTGGCTGGAGACCATGTTGCCCAGCTAGCAGTGTGGCTGGAGGCCATGTTGCCCAGCTAGCAGTGTGGCTGGAGGCTGTACAGAGAGATCTATGCTACACTATCTTAACATCAACAATGAAGACAACATTACATCTTAGCTAGTTCTTCTCGGTGCCTTAAATGCTATTTTTAATTTTGTTTACATTGGTGGTGACAATTTATTGACCTTTTAGTAATGTTGTTGACAGATTGTGTTATTGTTGAAAGATCGTCTTAATGTTATAAGTTTCTTTACATTTTCTTAAGTTATTGAATTTTTAGATAGATCGCTGTTGTTGGCGATGACATGAGGTTGAGCCATGAATAACTCTTAAGGTTTTGATCCACTGTTGTTTCTTTCGCAAATTCAGCTACTCCGTAAGATATGTTGTGTATTCTATGCTTGGTTTCTTCTTCGTCTAATTATTATTATTATTTATTATTTAAAAAAACGATAAACCTATATGGGTCATAGAGTGCTCCATTTGGTTCATCTCCTGGGAATTCGTCTGTATTGGAGCATTCCCAGTGTCCGTGGTTGAGAGGCTGAGTGTGTGTGGACCTCCACCACAGCTCTCGCTATGACCATCATCCTCGGTGCATGCTTGGCAGCGTGGCGACTGCTAATGTGTTTGCATCATGGCCCTGTTATGCACCAACCCGGACCTTGTGGCTCTCTCTGCTGACTGTTACTACATGTTGTTTTCATCTTATCTCCCTCTCTTTCTCCTACTTCATCTTCTCTCTTCCTCTTCTTTCATCTTCTCTCTGACTCTTCCTCCTACTTTATCTTCTCTCTCCCCGTCCTTCTTGTAATGGTCCTGAGCGAGGCAGGTAACGACCTGACAATTATCTTAACACTGGGTCATCATTCTTGTCATCTGAGGTGTGACCTTACCACCTGACACCACCATCTGCCCCACCACCTGCTCCACCACTTGACACCACCTGGCAGCAGGTCACCCACCACCTGAACATACACAAGTACCTTGATCGATACAGTTTGAAGCCGACGATCTCTGAGCCGGACTGTCTTACCTCTATCTCTCTCCTTACCTCTGCTAGTTTCTCTTCTTCCCCGTCTGCTTTCTCACTGAATCATCCATCTCTGCTTTTTCTCTTCCTGTTCTCTTCTCATCTCTTCTGGCTTCCGTCTCTTTTCTTCTTCCTGTTTCCTCCTCTTCTTCCTGCTTTTGCCTCTTTCTGCTTACGTCTCTTCCTTTCGCTAACATCTTTCTATTTTTTTTTTTAGTTTAACTTTACTCCTATTTCTGTACTCTTCCTATTCCTCTCGCCTCTCAGTCGCCCTCCTCAAATTCGCATTTACTTTTTTCCCATTTAATTTCCTCTTTTGCTAATTTTTCCCCTCTAATTTTTCCTCTCATCTATACTGTTCCCCCTCTAATTTTCCTCCTTTAATTTTTCCTCTCTTGTTTCCTACTTTCTCATCTTTACTCTCTCCTCTCTTCCCCGCTCTACTATTTCCCCTTCTCTCCTCTTCCGGTGTAATAATCTTCCTCCTCCTCCTCCCCTGCTTTCCCACTCCAGTTTTGGTCCTTCCCCTCCCTCCCTCCCTCCTCCTCCCTCCCCAGGGACCAGGAGCTTCAAGACGACCCACTCATTCACAAAATCTAAGAGCATGTACTGCCCCCTCTTTCCCCACCCCTTCCTCCTCCCTTCTTTGACCTCACCTTTCTCTTCCTTTTATTTCTCCCCCTCCTCTTCCTCTTCCTCCTCCTCCTCCTCCTCTACCTTCCATCACCTCCCTCCTCCTCCTCTTCCCTCCATCACCTCCCTCCCTCCCTCCCTCCATCACCTACCTCTCTCGCTCCACCTGTATCACCACCACCGGTTGCTTCTCTTCTCCCTCATAGTTTCCACTATATTTTCACCTCCTTGCCCCTGCCCTTGCAGTTACCCTTGTCCCTGCCCTAACAATTGCTCTTGCCCTTGCCTTTACCCCTATACCTGCCCTTTCCTCTGCCCTTGCCTTCTCTGACATTGTCAAAATCTCGTTTAGTTTTGGCTTTTGTCTGTTTAACTTGAATGTATGCATAATATATAATATAGCCGCCTCCTCTGGTCGTATTTGCTTGGACCACCACCTCTTTTCTGCAACATTGCAAGTTTCTGATAACGTGTTGATTGCAACACTAAAGCTATCATTCATTTTTCCCGTGGTTGTTTTGCATTCCTTATGATGTATATATATTTTGTGTTACTGTATATTTGATTGATTAATATTTTTTTTATCTCTTTTTTTTTCTTTTATTTACAGTGGGGAAGGGGACTTCAAATTTATGGGCGCCACTTTATCACCGGAGTTTTCTGGTTGAAATTGTACAAACAAGTGACTCACCATATTGTGGTGGAGGGTAGACAGATGTTTATGGTAACCCTACGTTATTTTCTGACCTCATGAACCTTGCCTAACTTAGGCTACTAGTAGACTGTTTATTTCTTTTTGAAATGCAGTCAGCTCTCTTATAAAGCGCCTCTAGTACATTTTTTCAGAAATGCTATTAAAAAATGCATCGATAATTGAATAGCACGTACTATGAGGGCCTTCCCATGGGTTATTCGAATGTACTTGTTCAGTCGTATTTACGAAAAATTGCATTATGTGGAGGAGCTGTATAAGGAACCGTGTGTTCATATATTTTGAATCTGATTTTTAGTTATTTCCTCACTTTTAGTACAGTCTGCAGAAGACTCATAATTTGTCTTCCATTCGAGATCTGAAGTTATATAAAATAATTGCCTGTAATTTTAGCTTAGAATACCACGTTACAAATTTCAGTTTCTAAATTTTCAGTATACCTGGGCGTGTTGCTTAAACACGTTATTTTCATTACACCTGGGCGTGTTGCTTAAACACGTTATTTTCATTACACCTGGGCGTGTTGCTTAAACACGTTATTTTCAGTATACCTGGACGTGTTGCTTAAACACGTTATTTTCAATATACCTGGACGTGTTGCTTAAGCACGTTATTTTCAGTATACCTGGGCGTGTTGCTTAAACATGTTATTTTCAGTATACCTGGGCGTGTTGTTTAAACGCGTTATTTTCAATATACCTGGACGTGTTGCTTAAACACATTATTTTCAGTATACCTGGACGTGTTGCTTAAACACGTTATTTTCAGAATACCTGGGAGTTTTGCTTAAACGTTATTTTTGTGTGTATTATGTAAATGTGACTGGTATTGCGTAGTGTAGTAGTCTCAGTGAGGCTACAGGAAGTGTGTGTGTCCCCTCCGCTCAGTGCTCAGTTCGGTCTTCACTTGCAATATTACAAACGTAAATCCAGTAATGTAGTGCCTCTCGACTTTAAAAGATCGGTTGAGCTGTAAATATGAAGTGTATTGAACGCTTCTTTGAGTAAACCCCTAGGGGCTTAAATTTGAAGTGTAGGAAGCTGTCTTATTACGATCTCCACCTGAGATCCTCTGTTGAAGTGGATCACTACCTGAGATCCTCTCTGTTGAAGTGGATCACTACCTGAGGTCCTCTCTGTTGAAGTGGATCACTACCTGAGGTCCTCTCTGTTGAAGTGGATCACTACCTGAGGTCCTCTCTGTTGAAGTGGATCACTACCTGAGGTCCTCTCTGTTGAAGTGGATCACTACCTGAGGTCCTCTCTGTTGAAGTGGATCACTACCTGAGGTCCTCTCTGTTGAAGTGGATCACTACCTGAGGTCCTCTCTGTTGAAGTGGATCACCAATTGAGGTCCTCTCTGTTGAAGTGGATCACCAACTGAGGTCCTCTCTGTTGAAGTGGATCACCAACTGAGGTCCTTTGTTGAAGTGGATCACCAACTGAGGTCCTTTGTTGAAGTGGATCACCAACTGAGGTCCTTTGTTGAAGTGGATCACCAACTGAGGTCCTTTGTTGAAGTGGATCACCAACTGAGGTCCTTTGTTGAAGTGGATCACACTGAGTCCTCTGTTAGTGACCCCCTGAGTCCTCTGTTGAAGTGGATCACCACCTGAGGTCCTCTCTGTTGAAGTGGATCACCACCTGAGGTCCTCTCTGTTGAAGTGGATCACCACCTGAGGTCCTCTCTGTTGAAGTGGATCACCACCTGAGGTCCTCTCTGTTGAAGTGGATCACCACCTGAGGTCCTCTCTGTTGAAGTGGATCACCACCTGAGGTCCTCTCTGTTGAAGTGGATCACCACCTGAGGTCCTCTCTGTTGAAGTGGATCACCACCTGAGGTCCTCTCTGTTGAAGTGGATCACCACCTGAGGTCCTCTCTGTTGAAGTGGATCACCACCTGAGGTCCTCTCTGTTGAAGTGGATCACCACCTGAGGTCCTCTCTGTTGAAGTGGATCACCACCTGAGGCCCTCTGTTGAAGTGGATCACCACCTGAGGTCCTCTCTGTTGAAATGGATCACCACCTGAGGTCCTCTCTGTTGAAGTGGATCACCACCTGAGGTCCTCTCTGTTGAAGTGGATCACCACCTGAGGTCCTCTCTGTTGAAGTGGATCTAACATGCAGATCGAAATACAGCATATAGCTCCTGCATTTCTCATTTATCACCCAGGGGCTTCCTCAAACATAAAACTCTAACATAAAACCAGGTGTTTATTACTACTGCCATCAGTATTGTTGATCAGATAGCATAACAACTCAGGTATTTATTTTCATAGTTGATACCTCTCAGTATATGGCTGTCATTATTTTTGAAGGTAATGGCACTAAAAGTACGAAATTTGATGGAAACTTACAGAATTGCGTAGGTGCAGATTTAGCGATCTGAGCGCAGTTTACGCATTGACAGTTTCGCTGACTTTGTGTCTTATTTGAACCCATCTTAAATCTAGTATTATGATCTTGATCAGTGTGATGTATACAGGGGGCTGGAGTACTTCCTGGCCATGGAGAACATGAACTTGTCAGCAATCCGCACCATCAGAGTCCTACGGCCACTCAGAGCCATCAACAGAATCCCAAGTGAGTACACTCTACAACAGAATCCCAAGTGAGTACACTCTACAACAGAATCCCAAGTGAGTACACTCTACAGCAGAATCCCAAGTGAGTACACTCTACAACAGAATCCCAAGTGAGTACACATCACCACTCTACAAACTATATACACTGAGAAGTGTATGTCTCTGAGCGTATATAGGTTGAGAGCTTACTTTAATCCCTACTTAAGGGATTAAATTATTCTTGTCTGGTGGTGAAGAGGTTACTTGCAACCATAACGACCCTCGTGTAGCTGATACTTTGTCCCCATTAACCAAACAATCACCACTATTTTTCATTTTTGTGTTTAAATATTAATCCATATTCCATCATTTGTTAAAGATAACGTTTTTATTTGTTTTAAATAACCTTTTGCATTAACAGTGATGTATATTAATTTGGATTTTTAGACGTGTGACGACTTGTAGTCAAATTTGGCAGATGTTTTCCTAAGAATTATAGAATTATAGAGATGTTATATAAGTGTCAGTAAGTTGTACCACCTTGACTAAGAGCGTGGTTGTACCACCCCCACCAGGTATGAGAATCTTAGTGATGTTGCTGCTGGACACGCTGCCCATGCTGGGTAACGTGCTGCTGCTCTGCTTCTTCGTCTTCTTCATCTTCGGCATCGTGGGCGTGCAGCTGTGGGCGGGCATCCTGCGTCAACGCTGCTTCATAGACCTGCCCAAGAATATCACTGCCATCTCAGAGTGAGTTGATCATGCAGTGTTGCTCTAATGGTGTGTGTGTATGTATGTATGTATGTATGTATGTATGTATGTATGTATGTATGTATGTATGTATGTATGTATGTATGTATGTGAGGGTGTGGTAGTTGTGTGGTGTGTGAGTGTGTGGTAGTTGTGTGGTGTGTGAGTGTGTGGTAGTTGTGTGGTGTGTGAGTGTGTGTGGTGGAGGTCAACACATCACACAAGATCTTAAAGAGATCATGTTAACCTCGGGACTCTGATATGTATTTTTTAAGAGTCCTTCCTGATGTTTGCATTTTTCTCTTCCTCTTATTTTCTTAACTACTTTTCCCTTTTTTTCATGTTTCTCTCTCTCCAAGCTCTAACATTTTCAGACATGTAGTGGTAGTAGGATATTTTTTTCAGATATTCTTCCTCCAAGGTTTCTGTGGGATTGCTAAAGAACGCCTCGCCTGATGGGCTTCTAACTTTAAACACTATTATATCCTAATTTAGAGTATTGTTCTGAATGTTATTGGAGTTGTAGGTGCTAAATTTTCATGTATATTAAATTTTTTTTTTTTATTTCGTGCGATAACTTGAGAATGCATTTTCTGAACGGTTACAAACTTTGAAAGTTGATGCAGTTTACGAAAAAGGCTGCGTAACAGCCAATCTGTCAGTTTTCTAAAATAATTAAAAATTAGATTTTTTTGTTATAACTGGAGAATGCTTCTTCTAATCGGCTTCACATTATGCTAGTGTAGGTTCCTCAAAGGAAGGTTCATCTTGGTAGTGGGAAATGTAAGTCCCAATTTGCCAATTCTCTTAAATATATTAGAATATTGGATTCTGTGCAATAAGTGTAGAAATCATTTTGTAAGCGGTTCTGACCAGCGACAAAGGAACGCTGGTGTAGCTCAGACGAAGATATGGATTGATGTTGGGCGGTGTAGGTGACAATATGCTATTGTATTGAAAAAAAAAACTGGTTTCTGGGCGATAATTTGGAAATGCCTCTTCTGATTGGTTTTCAGCTTTCATCGCTGATGCATTTTTTTTACTTCGACGTCAGTTTGCACAACAATGTGCATGGCTGGTAGCTGTGCCAGGTTTAGCTTTGCCAGGCCTAGCTGTGTCAGGTCTAGCTGTGCCATGCCTAGCTTTGCCAGGCCTAGCTATGCCAGGCTTAGCTGTGCCAGGCCTAGCTGTGCCAGGCCTAGCTGTGCCAGGCCTAGCTGTGGCAGGTCTAGCTGTGCCAGGCCTAGCTGTGGCAGGTCTAGCTGTGCCAGGCCTAGCTGTGCCAGGTCTAGTTGTGCCAGGCCTGCTCTGGCTAGTTTGTAAAAGTAGAAAACATGTTTGTAGGATTATAGAACATTAGAAACAATGGAATTACAGAAGGTCAACTGAAAAAATATTGAAAATTGACTTAATTGTGACGTTTTGAATTCTTTCTAATTTACTTTATCTCGGCAGTATCAGTGCTGGTTGTTCCATTGATGTATGTATCAATTTGTTTCACTGCTGTGTCAGTTTCTGTTCCATCACTTCATGTATCAGTTTCTGTTGTTCCATCACTTCATGTATCAGTTTCTGTTGTTCCATCACTTCATGTATCAGTTTCTGTTGCTCCATCACTTCATGTATCAGTTTCTGTTGTTCCATCACTTCATGTATCAGTTTCTGTTGTTCCATCACTTCATGTGTCAGTTAATGTTGTTCCATCATGTGTGTCAGCATCTGTTGTTCCATCACTGTATGAGATGAGGTAGGATACAAGAGTCGTGTCTAACACTGACGTGTGTCAGCTCGTGTTACATGGACACATGCACAGTGTCACGTTACATCAAATCATTTATCATTCTTCTCTCCCCTTCTCCTCTTTCTTCTCCTTTATCTTATCCTTCATCTTCTTTTCTACCACTCGCCTATTTTTATTTTTATTCGCCTCCTCCCTGTCACTCTCCTGTTTGTTATATTACGTGTTGCTGACACTCAGGTGTTGCTGATACTCAGGTGATGCTGACACTTCAGGTGTTGTTGACACTCGGGCAAATTTTACACTCAGGTGAAGCTGGCACTCAGATTATTCTGAGTGCCAGCTTCATCATTTTAGTGGTGGTAGAGCCATTTTAATAGCACTAAATGCACAAGCTCTTGCCATATGAAGCGGAGAGTGACATTTTGCCTGCTTCCAGAGGCTTTTTTTTTCATTAACCTCATAGGAGGTTAATGAGTTAAGGCAGGAGTTAAGGCAGAGGTCGCCGTGACGGGTCACCATCTGGGAAAGGCCCGTGAACTCATTCCTGACGGATATATTCAATACATAGGTCAGCGAGTGAGAGGTCAGCAACAGGGGTTAGTAACAGATGGATTGGCTGGGTTGAGCATACTGTTGAATGACCATAGGGACGATTATCGTTAATATTTGTTTGTAATTGCCAATTAGAGATCATAAACAAGAATTGCATGTCATTGTTAATCATTTTATTTTGCCCGAAACGCTGGGCGTAATGAAGCATTTGTGCTATATTTTAACATTTATGTTTATTAATACTGATGCACTGAGATGTGCAGACTTGGTCTCCAAGACCACACCAGTGAACCAGTATGAGAGGGAGAGAGGGAGGGAGGGAGAGAGGGAGGGAGGGAGAGAGGGAGGGAGGGAGGGAGAGAGGGAGGGAGGGAGGGAGAGAGGAGGGAGGGAGGGAGAGAGGGGGGGAGGGAGGGAGAGAGAGAGGGAGGGAGAGAGAGAGGAGGAGAGGAGAGGGAGAGAGAGAGGAGGAGAGAGAGAGGGAGGGAGAGAGAGAGGGAGGGAGAGAGAGAGGAGGAGGGAGAGAGAGAGGGGGAGAGGGAGAGGGAGAGAGAGAGAGAGAGAGAGAGAGAGAGAGAGAGAGAGAGAGAGAGAGAGAGAGAGAGAGAGGGAGCGAGCAAGCAAGCTGGAAGGATAAGGAAACTCATTTTCTCCTTTCTAACAATTTCTGAATTTTTATTTTCATTTTTCTTTGCCTGTGACCTCATCTTACGTCACACACTTAAAAAACAGAGCTGCTAATGAGATTCTTATTGATAACCAGTTGTTCATTAACTTCATTAACAGACAAACTTACCATCATTTTTCTCTGTTGTCTGTTATTGTATTTGTTTTCGTCTGCGTGGTGCACAACTGGTTGTTGTCTTTGTTATAGAGAAGTTGTGCGCCTTTGTCAGAGTTATTTTGTTAGTGAGCAAGTGTGATAAGTACGTTAAGTTGTTAGTAAGTTGTTAGTAAGTGTGATGTCTGAAGTACGTTAAGTTGCAGCGTGCGGTATAAGTTTGTAATGCGGTTGAATATTAGCGTTGAAGATTTGAAGCTGACCGGAAGGGACTTTCACAATTTATCATGTGGAAACTAATATCTCAATCTCTTCAATAAAATGGCAAATTAGGGCATACTTATAATAATTGTTTTTACAAGTACATGATATAGCTTATAGAGACCTAGCTGACATCAGTGACATACTATATAGAAGCCCCTGGTTATGCAGAGCATTTCTGGTAACTTAGATTAATTATGTGCCCAAGATGCGACCCACACCAGTCGGCTAACACCCACGTACCTAGTTGCTGCTAGGTGAACAGGTGCATCAGGTGTTTTAAGGAAACATGCCTTAGTAACATAACATAATTTTTTTACTGTGTTCTTGAGGTCACAGAGCTTATAGCCGCATAAAAGCACATTGTCTAGATTTAGCCTATGACTCCTACGGGTTTTACGCTTCCCCTCGAAGATAATGTCAGCTAAAATTTGATCCGTTAATGTATATTGTAGTTTCAGATTCCACATTGATTAGGATAACACAATAAAATCAAACAGTCACTTATTTCTGATCAGAAGATTTTCGTAGAAACCAGTTTGATTAATAAAACTGACACATTTAAACTTACACAGCCTAAAATCGAGAGAAAGCTTCCTGTGATGAAAATACATCAGCACTTAAAGTTTAAACGTTGATCATGTAATGTTGAAATTTTTAAGTCGATTAGAAGAGGTCTTCTCCAGTTATCACATGATTTCCAGCAATTCCAGGTTTTACGAACTAATTTAGTATACTGACAAATTTACCTGCACACTAAATTTAATGGGTACTATTCTGATCATAAGATACATCACCCATTAAATATTGAAGCCATTCAGAAGAGGTAGACTCGGATATTTTTAACAATATTAAACGGGAATCTTAGTTTCGAACTGTTTTACACACACAATTAGCAGATGTGCATCTACACACTTGAATTTCACTCTCCGCCGTCATGGAATTACGAGTTAAAAGTAACTTTTTTGGAACGTTTGAAGCTACGCTGCAGAGGGTTTTCGAAGTTGTTAGAGCCTTTCCAGGATGCTAGGACTGGTTCCTACAACTTGGTCATAGGGCATTCGCACATGTCAATTGTTCCTATAATCTTGTCATATATACCGTATACCAGCGTTGAAAAGTTGAAACTGATCGGAAGAGGCCATTTTGTGTTATGAGCAAAATAATAAGGAAAAGTTGGAGGAAGAAAAAAATTCTGTATTCCACTTATAGAGCTCCCTTCGGGGGATACCTAATAACTGAAATTCGTAATAAATCTGCTTGTATACACTAACATGATTTTTTTCAGATGTATTAAGAGGCGTATGTGAGAGTTTGAGGTGAGTGGTGTGAGGTGTGTTCGGGTGGATGATAGTGTCACCAGGGAGCGAGTGTTGAGCTGGACAAGTGTAGTGACCTGCAGTTTGCTTCACCGTCCCAGTAGTCTTCCTAGTGTCGACACTTCACCGTCCCAGTAGTCTTCTTAGTGTCAACGCTCCACCGTCCCAGTAGTCTTCCTAGTGTCAACGCTCCACCGTCCCAGTAGTCTTCCTAGTGTCAACGCTCCACCGTCCCAGTAGTCTTCCTAGTGTCAACGCTCCACCGTCCCAGTAGTCTTCCTAGTGTCAACGCTCCACCGTCCCAGTAGTCTTCCTAGTGTCGACACTTCATGCTGTATATTACAGACTTGTCACTGGACGTGACATTTATATTATATTTGGTGTCTGCCGAGCATTTTTTTGTGAGATTAAACGTCATATTTGTATATCGTTGGGGCATAAAGTTGCTCTTGAATCCTCCATTAAAGTCTATTTTAGCTTAAATTTTCGTGTTTATTGTATATTAGCGTTAATCTTTTGTCTTAATAAGCAAATATATATTCATTGATTATATATGGCACGTTATCCACGAGGGATTTAAGTTAACTTAAGAGATTATGGGTTAGTGAAAGTGACAGTGTTAGAGCAGGCAAGAGAAGCCTCGTTGGTTGTACTCAGTGACTAGGAACACTTTAGCAAGTTCTCGTTTTGGCTGCTTTCAAATTCAGTGTAACTTTCTGCACTTTTTATTTTATTCTTGTAGCAAGGCAGATATATATTTTTTTAAGTCATGTTCTTCTTTAAATCTGAGACTCGTGCTTAATATTCAGTGTCACCGGAAGTGTTGTGTGTTGATGAGTCTCTGGGAGCTGTCATGTGTACTTTATATGTTGCAATGTTGCATTCTCACTCGTGACTGCATGCTCTCTCATGCTCTATGAATTTTCTTGTCTCGCCACCACTTATATTTATATTTTTACTGCATTTTTCTCGCTGAAAATTTGTGTTGTCTTCATGTTTGTAAAATATTTCTATGTTAGTCTTGTTTGTTTAAAAGTACCACATAACTCGTATGTTTGATGTATAGTCATTTTCCAGTGTTGGTCGTCCACCAGTTTTAAAATATCTTCACGTACATGTATTAATTTTGGACGACTTTTGGTATAAAGTTATATAAGAAATGCACGTGCCAAAACCAACACTTTTTGTTTGTTTGTTTCATTATATATTGCCTTGTTGTAAATCATTTTTTTTATTTGTGTAATGACAAAAAAATACGAATTTATTTTACATTTTTAAATTATTTCATATTTCAGAAATATTTTAAAAAATGTGAAGACCTGCTTCATTTATACTTCAGTGTTTTCCAAAAAGTTTCCCTCTTCCTTATTGTTATGATGTTATAGTTACATAGCATGCCTTTTATGATGATAATGATTCAACTTGCATATTGTATATATATATATATATATATATATATATATATATATATATATATATATATATATATATATATATATATAGTATATATATATATATATATATATATATATATGTGTATATATATATATATGTATGTATGTATATTAGTTACAGTATTTAATTCAGTATATCCATCTACAAACAGGATATTTGAATGATGTATATACCGGCGTATGATGGGTAAGACAAGTGGAACACTGCCAGATATTGTTGTACTCATCACGTCGCTGCTGTATGCCATTTAAATATACTAGTGGTGTATGCACAGTAGTGAAAAATGAGACACTTGTGCAACATTCGGGAATCTTTACTGGGGAAACATTTCGCCATACAGTGGCTTCATCAGTCCAATACAAAGTAGAACGGTAGAAAAAGAGGTAATCAGTCCCTCTGCCTGGAATCGATGTGTTTAGTCCATCAATCACGATGGATGGACTAAACACATCGATTCCAGTCTGAGGGACTGATTACTTCAAACTACTCCTTTTCTACCATTCTTTGTATTGGACTGATGAAACCACTATGTGACGAAATGTTTCATCATTAAATATTAGCAAACCTTGCAAAAGTGTCTCATTCTTCAACTTGTGGGTTTTCTGATCCATTTATCACATGCATAGTGGTGGAGCCATGCGTGTTGACATGAGCAGACCTACCATGGCTCCTTCATACTGTTCTCTGACATGCATAGTGGTGGAGCCATGCGTGTTGACATGAGCAGACCTACCATGGCTCCTTCATAATGTTCTCTGACATGCATAGTGGTGGAGCCATGCGTGTTGACATGAGCAGACCTACCATGGCTCCTTCATACTGTTCTCTGACATGCATAGTGGTGGAGCCATGCGTGTTGACATGAGCAGACCTACCATGGCTCCTTCATACTGTTCTCTGACATGCATAGTGGTGGAGCCATGCGTGTTGACATGAGCAGACCTACCATGGCTCCTTCATACTGTTCTCTGTAAACTTACACCACCATCTGAAGCACATCAATTTATTTGACTTATTGTTTCTTTCAGATTAAAACCATTTTATGTTGAAATCAACAAGGCAAAAAAGTAAGATAAATATCTCATAAAATAAGAGGGAACCACCATAACAGCTGAAGAAGGTAGTTCATTAACTAACTGATCTAATATGCTTAATATTGTAATACAGACTTTAGTAAAAATTGAACATTTACTGAAAGACATTAAATTAAGATTTATTGTTACAAGACAACCTATGGAGAAATAAAAACAAGTATTCGTTAAGTTAGTTTTTATATTGATCATGCAAGTTATTCCAGGTTTTTGTACATTTTATTAACTTGGAGGTTGAGACGAACACTATGGCTACCCCTTGTGGCTTCTTACAGTTTTCCTAGGAAACTGAATTATTTTTTAGTTTTATGTCGTTTTATGTCGTATATTGTCGTATATTTTATCATTGTTACTATTTATTAGTTTTTTTTGTGCATATGTTGAGCAGTGTGAGCGGCAGTTACGAGACATAAGATTTTGTTTGGATTTTTTTACTCTTGAATATTTCACATTTTGCATCGACTAGATCAACAAACTGTCTTTATAGAGATTGCAACACATCTATGACCAATTTTTTTTTTTTTGAGTTTGTGGTATTTTTTTTTTAGATTGCTTTCCTAACTATATTGTGTACAATATTATGAAGAAATTTTAAACAAAAAAGTGGTAATTATATATATATATTTATATTGTATTTCTTTATTAGCGTATACCTATACGTATATGAATTTTAAAATAACTGACAAGTATTTCTTTCTAGTGATGTAACTCTCAGCCCAGCAACAACACTTCACACTTGATTACCATCCCTCAACCAGCAACAACACTTCACACTTGATTACCATCCCTCAACCAGCAACAACACTTCACACTTGATTACCATCCCTCAGCCCAGCAACAACACTTCACACTTGATTACCACCCCTCAACCCAGAAACAACACTTCACACTTGATTACCACCCTCAACCCAGCAACAACACTTCACACTTGATTACCACCCTCAACCCAGCAACAACACTTCACACTTGATTACCATCCCTCAGCCCAGCAACAACACTTCACACTTGATTACCATCCCTCAACCAGCAACAACACTTCACACTTGATTGCCATCTCTCACCAGCAACAACACTTCACACTTGATTACCATCCCTCGACCAACAACAACACAACACTTGATTACCATCCCTCAACCAACAACAACACTTCACACTTGATTACCATCCCTCAACCAGCAACAACACTTCACACTTGATTACCACCCCTCAACCAGCAACAACACTTCACACTTGATTACCATCCCTCAACCAGCAACAACACTTCACACTTGATTACCATCCCTCAACCAGCAACAACACTTACACTTGATTACCATCCCTCAAGCCCAGTAATCAACACTTCACACTTGATTACCATCCCTCAACCAGCAACAACACTTCACACTTGATTACCATCCCTCAACCAGCAACAACACAACACTTGATTACCATCCTCAACCAGCAACAACACTTCACACTTGATTACCACCCCTCAACCAGCAACAACACTTCACACTTGATTACCATCCCTCAACCAGTAACAACACTTCACACTTGATTACCATCCCTCAACCAGCAACAACACTTCACACTTGATTACCATCCCTCAACCAGCAACAACACTTCACACTTGATTACCATCCCTCAACCAGCAACAACACTTCACACTTGATTACCACCCCTCAACTAGCAACAACACAACACTTGATTACCATCCCTCAACCAGCAACAACACAACACTTTATTACCACCCCTCAACCAGCAACAACACAACACTTGATTACCACCCCTCAACCAACAACAACACAACACTTTATTACCACCCCTCAACCAGCAACAACACAACACTTGATTACCATCCCTCAACCAGCAACAACACAACACTTGATTACCACCCCTCAACCAGCAACAACACTTCACACTTGATTACCATCCCTCAACCAGCAACAACACTTCACACTTGATTACTATCCCTCAACCCAGCAACAACACTTCACACTTGATTACCATCCCTCAACCAGCAACAATACAACACTTGATTACCATCCCTCAACCAGCAACAACACTTCACACTTGATTACCATCCCTCAACCAGCAACAACACTTCACACTTGATTACCATCCCTCAACCAGCAACAACACTTCACACTTGATTACCATCTCTCAACCAGCAACAACACTTCACACTTGATTACCACCCCTCAACCAGCAACAACACTTCACACTTGATTACCATCCCTCAACCAGCAACAACACAACACTTGATTACCACCCCTCAACCAGCAACAACACTTCACACTTGATTACCACCCCTCAACCAGCAACAACACTTCACACTTGATTACCATCCCTCAACCAGCAACAACACTTCACACTTGATTACCATCCCTCATCCAGCAACAACACTTCACACTTGATTACCACCCCTCAACCAGCAACAACACAACACTTGATTACCACCCTTCAAGGAAGGTGTTCTTTGGTGCTGGTGAGGGGTTCTTGATATAATAATAATAATATCTTTATTTACTACAGCTACACGTACAAGGTATACAAGCCTGGCTGACATCAATGACATCCTACTATGTATATAGAAAGCTACTTGTTATGCAGAGCATTTCGGGCAAATTTGGTCAGTTTTGTCCCAGGATGCGACCCATACCAGTCGACTAACACCCAGGTACCCATTTTACTGATGGGTGAACATAGACAACCGGTGTAAGGAAACACGTCCAATGTTTCTACCCCTTCGCCGGGAATCGAACCCGGACACTCACTGTGTGAAGCGAAAGCTTTTGCCACCAGGCCACGGGGCACCAAGGAATTGGACCTGTGCTTCTCTTCCTTGGATCGAACCTGAATGACGCTTACTTCCCCAGGCGCTCTGTGATCCTACGGGTTATCGCTGCCCCCTCTCCACAAATGTAATAATAATCGTAATTGTCATTTTTATGGCATATCACACCTAGGATGAGAACATCGTTATGTGCATAGCTGTGCATTATCCGAAATTATATGCATTCTATGAGCCTTCAGAATTGTTTTTAATGTACAGTGATTTTGAAATAAAGAATTTAATTGTGACCTGGTCCTGGTGGTTCCCGGGAGGCAGGGTTAGTTAGTTTATTCAGGTATACACAAATACAGTTACATAGATTATCATACATAGCATATGTGTAGAGAACCTTTTATAACCCAAAAAAAATCATAAGAATATAAGAAAGAAGGAACACTGCAGTAGGCATACTGGCCCATGCGAGGCAGTTCCAATTCTCCCACCTACTTAAGCCAATGCCCTGACCTAGTCAGGTCAGTCACATTCACTTAAGGGAGGAGCATGGCATCTGACTTAGTAGCACAAGCTAGTCAGGTCCAACTCACACCCACACACAAGCACTCGTGTATTTATCCAACCTATTTTTAAAACTACACAACGTCTTAGCTTCTAAGTCAGAGTGACTTATTTCCATTGGGGTCCTTTACTTCCTTATTTATTTACTTACTTACTTCCATCGTAAGCTGTGAGTGGTGCTATAACATCCCCCTCCCCCTTTCCCCCAGCACGAACACTACTACAATTCTGCTGAAACTGCAACTTCCTCAAAGCTACGGGACGAGTCAGCTAGCTTAAGTCTTCCCCTACACTCCTTGCCTACATTATCTCTGACCAGGAACCTCTGGACTCCTATTCCGTCTCCTACTGCCCTCGTATGGCGGAGTTAGTTATGCTGCTTGAACGATTTCCCTTATTTTATAAGGTACAGTATTAGCAGAGTGCAGGACGTACAGTATTAGCGAAGTACAGGATGTACAGAATTAGCAAAGTACAGGATGTACAGTATTAGCGAAGTACAGGATGTACAGAATTAGCAAAGTACAGGATGTACAGAATTAGCAAAGTACAGGATGTACAGTATTAGCAAAGTACAGGATGTACAGTATTAGCAAAGTACAGGATGTACAGAATTAGCAAAGTACAGGATGTACAGAATTAGCAAAGTACAGGATGTACAGAATTAGCAAAGTACAGGATGTACAGAATTAGCAAAGTACAGGATGTACAGAATTAGCAAAGTACAGGATGTACAGAATTAGCAAAGTACAGGATGTACAGAATTAGCAAAGTACAGGATGTACAGAATTAGCAAAGTACAGGATGTACAGAATTAGCAAAGTACAGGATGTACAGAATTAGCAAAGTGCAGGATGTACAGAATTAGCAAAGTACAGGATGTACAGAATTAGCAAAGTCAGGATGTACAGAATTAGCAAAGTCAGGATGTACAGAATTAGCAAAGTACAGGATGTACAGAATTAGCAAAGTCAGGATGTACAGAATTGAAAGCAGGATGAGTAAAAGTCAGGATGTACAGAATTGAAAGTCAGGATGTACAGAATTACAAAGTCAGGATGTACAGAATTAGCAAAGTGCAGGATGTACAGAATTAGCAAAGTGCAGGATGTACAGAATTAGCAAAGTGCAGGATGTACAGAATTAGCAAAGTGCAGGATGTACAGAATTAGCAAAGTGCAGGATGTACAGAATTAGCAAAGTGCAGGATGTACAGAATTAGCAAAGTGCAGGATGTACAGAATTAGCAAGTGCAGGATGTACAGAATTAGCAAAGTGCAGGATGTACAGAATTAGCAAGTGCAGGATGTACAGAATTAGCAAACGTGCAGGATGTACAGAATTAGCAAGTGCAGGATGTACAGAATTAGCAACGTGCAGGATGTACAGAATTAGCAAGTGCAGGATGTACAGAATTAGCAACGTGCAGGATGTACAGAATTAGCAACGTGCAGGATGTACAGAATTAGCAACGTGCAGGATGTACAGAATTAGCAACGTGCAGGATGTACAGAATTAGCAACGTGCAGGATGTACAGAATTAGCAACGTGCAGGATGTACAGAATTAGCAACGTGCAGGATGTACAGAATTAGCAACGTGCAGGATGTACAGAATTAGCAACGTGCAGGATGTACAGAATTAGCAACGTGCAGGATGTACAGAATTAGCAACGTGCAGGATGTACAGAATTAGCAACGTGCAGGATGTACAGAATTAGCAACGTGCAGGATGTACAGAATTAGCAACGTGCAGGATGTACAGAATTAGCAACGCTGCAGGATGTACAGAATTAGCAACGTGCAGGATGTACAGAATTAGCAACGTGCAGGATGTACAGAATTAGCAACGTGCAGGATGTACAGAATTAGCAACGTGCAGGATGTACAGAATTAGCAACGTGCAGGATGTACAGAATTAGCAACGTGCAGGATGTACAGAATTAGCAACGTGCAGGATGTACAGAATTAGCAACGTGCAGGATGTACAGAATTAGCAACGTGCAGGATGTACAGAATTAGCAACGTGCAGGATGTACAGAATTAGCAACGTGCAGGATGTACAGAATTAGCAACGTGCAGGATGTACAGAATTAGCAACGTGCAGGATGTACAGAATTAGCAACGTGCAGGATGTACAGAATTAGCAACGTGCAGGATGTACAGAATTAGCAACGTGCAGGATGTACAGAATTAGCAACGTGCAGGATGTACAGAATTAGCAACGTGCAGGATGTACAGAATTAGCAACGTGCAGGATGTACAGAATTAGCAACGTGCAGGATGTACAGAATTAGCAACGTGCAGGATGTACAGAATTAGCACGTGCAGGATGTACAGAAATAGCACAGTGCAGGATGTACAGAAATAGCACAGTGCAGGATGTACAGAAATAGCACAGTGCAGGATGTACAGTAATAGCACAGTGCAGGATGTACAGTAATAGCACAGTGCAGGATGTACAGTATTAGCACAGTGCAGGATGTACAGTATTAGCACAGTGCAGGATGTACAGTAATAGCACAGTGCAGGATGTACAGTAATAGCACAGTGCAGGATGTACAGTATTAGCACAGTGCAGGATGTACAGTATTAGCACAGTGCAGGATGTACAGTATTAGCACAGTGCAGGATGTACAGTATTAGCAAAGTGCAGGAGGTACAATATTAGCAAAAAAAAATAGAAATAAAAATTATTTATCTAAGCCAATCACATTTAAGTTACGTTAGGCTAATTTTAGGTTGAGTTAAGTGGGTTGCATTAGGTAAGGTTACATTTTTGTCATTTGCACAACAAAATAACTCAAATGTATAACCATCAGATTAAGTGGGTTATGCACTGAAGACAGTTGCACTGTCTAATCCAACCCAGAATTTGCCTCTAAATCTAGGTTAGGTTTTTTTGTTCTTACCATAAATGGCTATAAATATGACCATAATTTTTAGAGGGGTGGACCGGTAAGGCAGCGGAAGGCCTCAGTCAGATGACCAAAAGCTCCAACGGCGGGTCATCATCTGACTAAGACCCGCATCAGGAAAGACTTGTCCTGTTTCCTGACGAACTTTACCTAACCTACCTAACCTACCAAAGAATGAGTCTTCCCCATAATAAAAATATAACTATCTCCTTGCTCAATCTATGTGATATTTGAGAGTTTACATAATAGGTCATAACAAAGCTTAAAACTGAACTCCCTAAACTCATTGTCAACCAAACTACAGTATAATTAATTTTTTAAACTCTGTCAAAAAGCAGTTGTGTGTTATTACCAAAAATATATGTAATGGCCAGTATAATCCCAGACAGAAAAGGAACTAGAGCTAGGGAGGACAGTAGGTTACTGCCCTATTGGGATAAGTCTTTATCCCCTCAACTAACATGTTGACATACCAGACCATGGGCCTATTAAGAAAGCAAAACATTAATTTAGTAATGAAGGTGATGATACATGAGGGGGACCCATCACATAAGAGTGTCTGTAATTTTTTAAAGCCTATCTAAATTGTCTGTGTTGTAAAAACCTAACAAGGACCCCAATGGAAATAAGTCTGTCTGACTTTTTTGGGTTATCCTAGGTTCTCTACACATATGCTGCTATGTATGATAATCTATGTAACTGTATTTGTGTATACCTGAATAAACTTACTTAAGGCAACACAATAAAACTTTGAAGTAAAACACGTCTGTTTAATGAATTTTGGAAACAAAGGACATAATTAGCTGGGTATTCACACCTACCATTACATTGCTGCAGTAGCTTCTAAATTCCAAGTCAGTGTCCCTCAACAAATGTAGTCTTTCCTTGTTTGTGCATATGATTTATGCAACCATAAGTATTAATAAGCTGTAGGCGAAGGTAATTACAGTAGGATCCCCGTATCCACAGAGGATATGTTCCAACTTCCAAGCCCTACTGCGGATAGTAGCGAACCCTGTATATGTCGTTTTTCGTTTACATATCTATGATACAGTGGACCCCCGAGTTTCGTAAACCCCGGAAATCGTACAATTATGTAAGTATAATATTGTAAGTGCTTGTGGAAGTGTATTTTTGGGGGTCTGAAATAGACTAACCTACGTGACATTATTTCTTAAAGGAGTAAATTTGTTCGGTAATGGCACTTGAGCAGGCTTCTGGAATGAAGTTTTTACGAAACTCGGGGTCACTGTAGTTTGATAAATTATGCACAGTAAGTCGAGAATTTGCACTTTTTCTCAGATAGGAAGCACTTCACGGCTTCTCTCTGATTTTGAACTACCAACATCACTGCTTTTGCAGCGATGTTGGTAGTTCAAAGGGGTTATTTGTACGTAGTTCAAAGGGTTATTGGTAGTTCAAAGGGTTATTTTCGGGCCAGGGTAAACCACGGATAACTAAAAACCATGGAAACCGGACCTGTGGATATGTCTTTCCTACTGTATACAGGTCATGATATGTTGAATATTCTTCAATAAAATGATTCATTGCTTTCAAGCAGTCTTCTTAGATATATAATCATTATCTAAACAGTTGTGGTTGCAAGTCATAAAAGATGCAAGGTGTTCATTGTTTATATACCTCAGTTTTGAGTTATTCCTTACAACACTTTCTTTGTATCACTATGCAAAAAAGACGAGATATATTCTCACTTCTACAGTGCTTTCATATGAATTACTTTACTGTTATGATGGTTCCTTGAGCTGCTTATTGTGGCTCGTGCTCGTGTGTAGTTTGACCTAATAGTTTTAAATTAGCCTCTATCAACTAAACTTCATTAAGAGTGTTCTAACCTACATATAGTCTTGTACTACTAATTTCTCATGCATAGCGTGGCCTTTTATTTTCAACTTTCAGTATTTCCTCTTTGTCATAACAGAAGTAGATGTAATAGTAGAAAGTAACAGTAGGATGTCAAAAGAGCATTTAGTGTAACTGATATGGTAATTAATGGACTGCATAGATTATTGGATTTACTGATGAGTTACTCATCACTTAGTTCTCCACTACTACTGCTTAACTGACTACTGTTCCTCTAATGCAATGTGGAGATTCAATAAGTGCTTGCCAAGTGATACCAGATGAAATACGTATATTTAATTTTTACTTTTTTTTATTATTATTAATAATCTTGATAGCCTTAGCAGAGATATTGTAGTATTTTTTAAGATGGGTTTTGAAATAATTCTTTGTGATTCATTGGATATTGTTATGCAATATTTTATTCAGTAAGTGATGCTTTCAAGTAAGAGATTCTCTATTTTCCCATTGTGTGTTTAGTGGCAGCTGCATATCCATTTTTTCTAATCACCATCCCAGAGTCCCATCCAAAGTTATTGATAATGTGAAGATCCACACCATAACATCATGCTTGTGATCAAATGTGCCACCACATCAATAATTTACCTTAGTTCATATATTGAATGCCTTGATGCTGTTCAGTCTTTCATTTCTGTGTATTGACTTGATTAGCAAAGCCCATTCCTTATTGTTCTTTAATCTAGATTAATTTCTCATATTTTGTTTTAATTTCTTTTGACTCTCATCTTATCTTCTGTTTATGCTTAAGGTATTCTTTACTTAGACTAAAATATACTGCATTAGGAAAATTAATCAAATTAGGTAATTTCTTCATGGCTAAAGTTTATTTGATTTTTCATGAATTTTGTAAATTACAGTGAACCCTCAATTTAATGGACTAATAAGGGAAAGGAGTATTCATTGAGGCTGATTTTCCATTAAATCTTAATATTTTTTTCATACTGTAATTTTAACAATAACAGTTAATTCTGGATATTATTTTTCATAAATGTAACAACAACAGATGAATATGGATTTAAGACTTTGTCCGTTACTTCCATAAATAATTTACTTTGACCACAACATTAATGAACAATTCTTGGCTCATTAAATAAAGATTTTTCTGTAACAGTAACAGACACTTCTGATTTAATGGACTTTGTCCCATAACTCCAAAATCAATTTTCCCAAAGGACTGTATCAATGACAGACAATTCTGGATTTAATGGATCTTGTCTGTTATTTCTAAATGTTGTTCAGCCATAGATTTTGTCCATTAAATCCAAAATCTGTTTAATTGGGGTCTATTAAATTGAGGTTTTTTTTTATGGCTGGAGAGGTATGGATATTTACATCATGAGGCAAACATTAAGCATCAGTTGATGTAAAAATCAAAATTATTTATATTAATCTTTTTCAGTTGTATCCCTTGTGTCCTGTTATTCTTCATCTCACTAATATCTTGAGTTATCACCACTGTTGTAATTTCAATAATACATACTATTGTTTTTTCCTGATGTATGATAGCATTGAGATTTTTTTTTTCTTGTTTAAGATAATGTTTGTATGGTCACTCTAGTAAGACAGGATTTTCCCCCAGATGTCCTTTTTCCTTATCCAGAAGAATTCATATAATTTCCCTCTTCACTGCTTCAGCATTCAGAATTCATGTACAGGTCGGCCATCACTAATCTGGCAGTCAGTAATCCAGTTCCATCAGTAATTCGGCACTAATTTTGACTAGCATAATTTCAAATTTCCGGGGTCGCCACACCAACCTACCACTACTGTTTGGTGGCGCTACTTGCTGCATAAGTCATTCCAATTTTTTTTTCAATTTATTGTATAACCTGCTCACTTTTAGCCCTAGCCATGGTTCCAATGAATAAAAGTAATGCTTCTCATTGTGTAAAGCACGCACACTGTACATTGTCCATAAAAGATAAGGTGGCTTTGAAGTCAAGTCACAGAATCACTGATATGCTAGTAACTACTAAATGCTTCAAATGATGTACAGTGGACCCCCGGTTTTCGTAATTAATCTGTTCCAGAGAGAGTGACTAAAACCGAATATTACGATTTCCGAATCTATTTTTACCATAAGAAATACTGTAATGGAAATTCAATTAATCCGGTCCAGACACCCAAAGGTATTAAACTAAAATATTTTTGTACATGGAATATACATGTGCCTACACAGAAAACAATGAGACATTAAGAATAAAGTAATAATACGTCACTTACCTTTATTGAAGAGTTGTTGATGTGTGGAAGACGGGAAGAGGGGAGAGGATGGAAGATTTGTTATTGTTTGGAAGGGAAATCCCCTTCCATAAAGACTTCAGGTAGCAAGTTCTTTTCCGGGGTTACTTCCCTTCTTTGTTTTTTAATGCCACTAGGACCAGCTTGAGTCACTGGACCCCTGTCTCACAAAATAACTGTCCAGAGAGCTCTGTGTCTGGCATTTCTTTAAAACTTGCCTAAAATGGGACACCACATTGTCATTGTACATGTTGCCAACATGGCCTGCAACAGCTTTGTCAGGGTGAAGATCATCCATAAATTTTTGCACCTCAGTCCACTTGGCACAAATGCCCTTAATCTCTGAAGAAGGCACAGTCTTCCATCACTCTTCCTCCTCATCTAAAGCAATTTCCCGAGCTGTGGTCTGTTTCTGTTGCAAATGAAGCTCTTGCAGATCTTCCTTGGTTAACTCTTCATTGTGGTCCTCCACCAACTCTTCCACATCCTCGTCACTAACCTCCAACCCCATGGACTTCCCCAGTGCCACAATTTTTTCCACAACAGGCACAGGGTCCTAAGGGTCAGCCCCAAACCCTTCAAAATCCCTCTCTGGGACACAGTCTGGCCACAATTTTTTCCAAGCAGATTTCAAAGTCCTGGAGGTCACTTCCTCCCAAGCCTTCCCTATAAGGTTTATGCAGTGGCGGATACTGAAGTGATCTTTCCAGAACTCTCTTAGGGTCAATTCAGTGTCCGAGGTTATGTCAAAGCATCTTTGAAACATTGCTTTGGTGTACAGTTTTTTTGAAGTTTGCAATGACCTGCTGGTCCATGGGCTGGATGAGAGGAGTGGTATTAGGGGGCAAGAACTTCACTTTGATGAAACCAAACTCCTCCACCATTTGCTCTTCCAAGTCTCTGAGGATGAGTAGGAGCATTGTCTATTACCAGGAGGCACTTTAGTTCCAATTTATTTTCCAGGAGGTATTTCTTCACACTGGGGCCAAACACTTCATTGAACCAATCAAAGAAAATTTCCCTTGTGACCCATGCCTTACTGTTAGCCTTCCACATCACACACAAATTAGTCTTGGCAACACTGTATTTCTTGAACACTCCGGGATTTTCAGTGATACACGAGTAAAGGCTTCAATTTTAAATCCCCACTAGCGTTAGCACAAAGCATAAGAGTTAGCCTGTCTTTCATTGGCTTGTGTCCTGGCAGTGCCTTTTCCTCCTGTGTAATGTAGGTCCTGTTTGGCATTTTCTTCCAAAACAGGCCTGTTTCGTCACAATTGAACACTTGTTGGGGTTTGAATTGTTCAACCTCTATGTACCCCTTGAATTCCTGCACATATTTTTTCAGCTGCACATTTGTCAGAACTTGCTCCCTCACCATGCCTTATCACACTATATATGCCACTACGCTTCTTAAATCTGTCAAACCAGCCTTTGCTGGTTAAATTTGCTCACTTCAGCACTTGTTGCAGGCATTTTCTTGATGAGATCATCATGCAACTGCCTTGCTTTTTCACATATTATCGCCTGTGTAACACTATCTCCTGCTAATTCTTTCTCCGTGGTCCACACAAACAACAAAGCCTCCACATCTTCCAGTATTTGCGATCTCTGTTTTGTGACCATACTTCCACCTTTCGCAACAACAGCTTCCTTGATTTCATTTCTCTTGGCCACGATGGAAGCGATGGTTGTATGGGCTTTGCCATACAGCCTGGCCAGCTCGGCGACATGTACTCCACTTTCATATTTTCCAATGATCTCTTTTTTCAGTTCTACCGTGTTTCTCGCCTTCTTTACCACAGGGCTGGCACTAGGGGCTTTCTTTGGGCCCAAGGTGGCTTATTTAGCAGTTGCAAACACTAAAAAAACAATGGAATAATGACAAAATATATCGTATGAACGTGTGGGGTGACAGTCACTCGCTGGTAAACAATGGCATACTGACTTTGAATGGTGTGCCGGGCCGCTCGGGCCAGGCGTACGAGCGGAATTACGATCACCGAACCAATATTTTTACATAAGAACATAAGAAAGGAGGAACACTGCAGCAGGCCTGTTGGCCCATACTAGGCAAGTCCTTCACATTCCATCCCACTAACAGAATATTTGTTCAACTCACATTCCATCCCACTAACAGAATATTTGTTATGATTACCGAATATTATGAACTCCGATGGCCACGAAAACCGGGGTACCACTGTAGTTGAAATTTTGGCAGTAAAGATCGAGAACCAAAACCTGGTCATTGTGGTTGTATATAAGCCTCCGGATGCAACTTCCCAACAATTCCAGGAACAGCTTTTGAAAATTGATCACTGTCTGGAAAATCTTCCAGCTCCTGCCCCCAACATCTTGCTCCTGAGGGATTTCAACCTAAGGAACCTAAAATGGAGAAATGTAGCAAATAATGCTGTAGCAGAGATAACCCCAGGAGGCAGCTCAGATGAAAACTCGCACACACACGAGCTTTCAAATCTCTGCACCAAATTCACCTTAAACCAGCAAATAATAGAGCCAACAAGATTGGAGAATACACTGGACCTCATCTTCACTAACATTGATGATCTGATATGAAATATTACCATATCAAAAACAATATACTACTCAGATTACAACATACTAGAGGTTCAGACATGTATGCAGGGGGCCCCAGACCAACAGAATGTGATCAGTGACAAGGGAGCCTTCACCAAATTTAATTTCAATAACAAAAACATAAGGTGGGACCAAGAAAGCCAGGTCCTAAATGCTATAAACTGGGAAGATAGCTTAACCCTTTGACTGTTTCGGTCGTATATATACGTCTTAAGAGCCAATGTTTCGGACGTATTTATACGCCTAAATTCTAGTGGCTTCAAATGAAGCGGGAGAAAGCTGATAGGCCTACATGTGAGAGAATGGGTCTGCGTGGTGGGTGTGCGCAGTATGAAAAAAATCGGGGACTCAATGGTGCATTGTGGGAGCGCCATGTTTGTAGTCCTTGTTCACGATGCCAGGCGGTAAGAAGTACCTCACTCCCCGGCGAATTAGAGGCCTTCTCTTCCCAAGTAAAGTCAATGTAATGTATGAATGAACGAATGAATGAATGTAAAACCTGTTATGAATAATACTTACTTAGCTAATTATTCCCACAACACTTACATTATAATGACCACGTAAACTAACTGCAATGCAATTAATTGTTTTAAATTGTTATCTCACTCAATTAGTTGCATTGCTGCAATAAATTGCTACAATTAGTTGATATGTTCAACTTATTTTCAAACTTTAAAACTTAGATATGCAACTTTGCTTATTTTATAAATTACCAACCATAACTTTTTATTATTTTATTATTATTATTGCTTTAATTTGTTTAATCTGATTTAATTAATTTTATAATGAAGACAAAAGTACAAAACTATGTTCAAATTTCATAGCTTAAATACTCACCTTTACTCATTGTATACTATCTACAAAAATTCTTACAATTTAGTTTTAAGTTAATTTTAAGTCTGCCCAAAATGCCCTGCATACTAGGGGCTTTTGGCATGTACACCTCATGTAATCTCAATAACCAAATGTAATTCTTTGTATCATGTCCAAATAAAAATATTATATTATTATAAAATAGTTCTAACAGCAATGGAAGTGCCAGTGAAAGTGAATTCCATGGTTTTCAAAAGGGTGTGACCGAAAGCAGTGCCCAGGATAACATAATTAGTGATAAAAACCCAGATGACCCACAACCGTCCACATCTGGTGCTGGGCCATCTCATTCACGTTCACCTGTACCAGAACGAAAGAGGAAACTATTTCAACGTGTAGAAGACTCTGATGTGAGCAGTGTAAGTGATGATGACAGTGATTTCAAAGCTATTGAAAGCAGTTCTAGTGGTGACAGTGAGGGAGATTATTCTCCAATGAAGCGGCAGTATGTACGACGCAACATACGTTCTGGTAGTGTGCCATATGCTATTCCAAGGAAAAGGAGTAAATCTCGGAGTACATCTCTTGACCCTACACCACGAATTGATTGTGAAGATGATGATATTGTTACAATGGGTATGCGTAATGTGCGTGGGGTAGCAGGTAGTGGTGGTGGTGTTGGCGGTGGCATGAGTCATGTGCCACCACGAGCAGGCCACGCTGGTACCCACGCTGCTAACTCGGCACAACCACCATCAACCACCCCCCACACTTCCACAACCTGCACAACCACAACCACCTGTCAATATCCAGTATGCACCAGTAGACCGCATCTGGGATTGGCAGCATGGTGACAATTTTGTTCCCAATCCCCATGACTTTGATGAAGCACAAAGTGGAATACGGCCATCGTGTACACTTGGGAACAATGCTACTGAACTAGAATGCTTTCAGTTATTCTTCGATGAACCCCCCTGATGGACATTATTGTCAGGGAAAGTAACATATACTATGAGTACACCATGGCAAACACATTTCTTTCACCAAATTCACGGCTACACCAGTGGAAGGACACAACTGTGGCAGAGATGTACCTGTTCTTTGCCACAATAATGCTTATGCCATATGTGTATAAGCACACTGTCACCACATACTGGTCAACAGAACGCCTGATTTCAACCCCAGATTTTAGTGATATTATACCAGTGAATCGTTTTTTGATACTGTTGCGTATGCTTCACTTCTCTGACAAAACAAGGCCTGACAGAAACGACAGGTTATATAAGATCAGTAATGTGTTCATGTACTTGAAACAAAAGTGCTGTATGTATTTTTATCCCTTCAGGAAGCTTGTTATTGATGAGTCTTTGATTTTGTTCAAAGGTAGACTGTTGTTCAAGCAATATATACCAAGCTAGAGGAAACGCTTTGGTACAAAGATATTTGTACTGTGTGATTGCAAAAGTGGTCTGGTTCTGGATCTAATTGTGTACACTGACAGTAATACATTGAGAGATACCACGAATTTATTGGGTATCTCTGGTGATGTGGTTAGAACAATGTTGGAACCATATCTTGGTAAGGGGCATATATTATATACTGATAACTGGTACACGAGCCCTTTTCTCAGTGATTTCTTGCGAGTGAACATGACAGACGTGTGTGGCACAGTGCGTGCAAATCGTAAACATATGCCTAGGTTTGACGCTGGCATTCGTAGAGGTGAAGTGCAGGTGTTTGCTGCCAATGATATCATGGCATTTCGGTGGCAAGACAAACATGATGTCACATTGTTGACATCAGTTCACAGACATGAAATGGTAGACAGTGGAAGGCAGAATAGAGAGACCAATGAACCAATTCTAAAACCTGCAGTTGTGATGGACTACAACCTCAATATGCGCTTAGTGAACAAATGTGACATGCAGATTGGGTTTGATGATTGTGTACGCAAAAGTTGTAAGTGGTACATAAAACTCTTTTTCCATCTTCTTGACATTTCCATGCTGAATGCTTATAACATGTACAAGTTGAAGACCAACAACAAACCCAAATATGGTGAATTGTGTTTGTCAGTCATCAGAGACATAATATTCAAGTACCAAGGAGCAACACCTGCAATAGACCAGCGCCCACGAAATTATCAACACATGCCCTCTCGTCTGAGGCCTGGTGATCACTACCCTGCTACTACTCTCAAGAAAAATTCTCAGAGGTGTTTTGTCTGTAAACATACCACAAAATGCCCACAAACACGCAGAGACACTCGTTTTATGTGTAAGGAGTGTAAAGTACCACTGTGCATATACCCATGTTTCAAAGAATTCCACAAGCTGCAGGAATTCTAGGAAAGTGTCCAGTGACTATATTTGTATATATATTATAGAACAATAGTAATGAACATTTTTTGTTGTTGTTTGTTTGTGTAAACAAGTTTTGTAAACAATATAAACATACTAATGTTTGTGCAATTATTGTGTTGCAAACAACGAGTGTATATATATACATTGCACCTTACTGTGGTCTCACAGGCCACATAAGTTACATAAAAAAAGAAAATAGTGAAAAAACAAGAAATCTACGAATGGAAGTAAACAGATGTTTACCGAGTCAGCGGAATTCGCTGCTGTTGCCATATGCAGCTCATTTTCTGCCAACTTTACGCCTCCATATCTCGGTAAGTACTGATCGCAAAAATTTGTTTTTAGGCTTAAAACAATCAGCAAAATAATCCTAACATTTTGGTAAGAATTTTTTTTTTTTTTTTTTTTTAATATTTCCCGACATAGAATGACAGTTTCAGAAAGGGGTCTCCGACAGTCAAAGGGTTAAGCAACACGGATCCAAACCTATGTCTAGAACAAATTAACTCTGTGGCACTCAAGGTATGCTCAAGGCATATTCCTTTAACCCTTTGAGGGTTGGTCCCGTACTAGTACGTCAGTGCAGCCAGGGTCGGTCACGTACTTGTACGCCTAAATTCTAGTGCCTTCAAATCTGGTGGAAGAAAGCTGGCAGGCCTACATATGAAAGAATGGGTCTGCATGGTCAGTGTGTGCAGTATAAAAAAAATCCTGAAGCATGCAGTGCATAATGAGAAAAAAAAAACTGACCGTTTTTTTGGTTTAAAACAGCGACTTTCGGGTGTATTTTCGTATGGTGTTTGTGGTTGTATTCTGGTTTTCTTGGTCTCATTCAATAGAATGGAAGATATATTACAGAAATAGTGATGATTTTGATTGGTTTTACGATGACAAGTAGTACCTTGAAACTGAGCGCAAAGTAGCGAAAATGTTCGATTTTTGTCGATGTTCAAGAGTAAACAAATCACTCCATGCGTCCAATACACATCAACTGGCATGTCTAATATTCTTGCACAAGTGCACTGATATTATTTATACCATTTCTACAATGATGCAGTTGTACTATACATAACAGTAAATCTTCTATTTTTTTGTGAGAATAAAAATTCAAAATGGAAAGCAAAAGTAATGTAAGGGGGGCCTGGAGACGTAACTAATGAACAGATAAAATGTTATTTGAGTGCCAGGAATGTCTGTTTTGTTTATTCTGGACCCTATTTTGAAATTGGCATTTTTTGAAATTTGTGTGAAATTGGCCAAATTGCCAATTTCTGACCACCTTATTGGGTAGTTGAAATTGGTAAATTGGCGATTTCTTATACTCAATTGATAGAACAAATGGAACTCTAGCGAAATTGCTATAATTTTAGTAGACTGAAACATTGGAATTTGCCGAAAATAGGGCTCAAAGTGGGCGAAATCGCCGATGTGTAAATGTCATCGATACCACTAACTTCGCGAGAGCATAACTCCGATAGTTTTCCATCAAATTTCATAAATTTGGTGGCGTTATGATCGGAAAAAGATTCTCTATCATTTCATAAGAAAAAATAATTTTTTTTTTTTCTGAAAACTTTTCGACCCTGAGAACAAGTTTGGGAGAGGGCCTCTCGACCCTCAAAGGGTTAAGGAAAAGGAAGAGAAGATGTAAACTAGAAAGCAAAAGGCGCTCCCTATACATGTACAGGCAAAGGTAAAGAATAACAGAGCAGCTAAAAGAGGCCAATATATCTATAATATGTATGTAGAGGCACTGGTCAGAGAAATAGCAAATATCGAACTAAAGCTAAAGGAATCTTACTAGTCAAGAAATGCAGGAAGAATTAAAAGCCATAAATGAAATTGAAAGAAACCCAAAATATTTCTTTTCTTATGCCAAATCAAAGTCAAGAACAACATCCAGTATTGGGGCCCCTACTTAGACGAGATAATAATAATAATAATAATAATATAATAATATTTTTATTTCGATGCAAGTTACAAGTATACATAGTTATTGGTAGTTACAATTATAAAACTGTAATGCAAGGAGAGCCACTGGCATGCCATGGCATTAGGGGCAGCTTATTCTAAAGACTTATTCACTAAGTACTTAATACTAGAGAAATTGATTGAGTTTATTCTAGTTATATATTATTTCAAATTATAATATGATTATACATACTATTAAAAGACAATACTAGAGAAATTGGTTGAGTTTATTCTAGTTGTATATTTTATTTCAAGTTACAATATGTTGTTGCTATACTAGTAAAATAACAATACTAGAGAAATTTATTGAGTTTCTTCTAGTTATATATTTTATTTCAAATTAACAAAATGATGATACTATACTATTTTAAATGACAATATGATGATATGAAATTGCAACAAGTGTTAAGGAGGATGACAATATAAAACTGAGATTATCTTAAGTAAAATAACATTGGGTTTGAAAGTTTGTTACAGTATGAGTATTTAGTATAGGGTGAGTAGGTGATTTTTGAGAAGTCTTGATGACAGCAAGGAAATGAGTGATCTACTCAAGTCCCAATATGACTCGGTTTTTAGCGAGCCACTAACCAGACTGAGAGTCGAAGACCTAAATGGATTTTTTATGAGAGGAGCACAGAATGTGGTAGACTCAAACCTATCTGATTTTATCCTGACGCCAAATGACTTCAAAAAGGCGATAAATGACATGCTCATGCACTCTGTCCCAGGCCCAAACTCATGGAACTCCGTGTTCATCAAGAACTGCAAGAAGCCCCTATTGTGTGCTTTTAACATCCTATGTAAAGGAAGCATGGACACAGGTCATCCCACAGCTGCTAAAAACAACAGACATAGCCCTTCTCCACAAAGGGGGCAGTAAAGCAATAACAAAGAACTACAGGCTGATAGTGCTAACATCCCATATAAAAATCTTTGAAAGGGTTCTAAGAGGCAAGATTGCCACCCATCTAGATACCCATCAGTTATACAACCCAGGGCAACATGGGTTTAGAGCAGGTCGCTCCTGCCTGGCCCAACTACTGGACCACTATGACAAGGTCCTGGATGCTCTAGAAGGCAAACAAAATGCAGATGTCATACATATACACAAACTTTGCAAAAGCCTTTGACAAATGTGACCATGGTGTAATAGCACAAAAAATGTGTGATAAAGGAATAACAGGAAAAGTTGATAGATATATCTATAATTTCCTAAGAAATGGAACACACAGAGTAGTAGTAAACAGAGTCAAGTCTGAGGCGGCTACGGTGAAAAGCTCTGTTCCGCAAGGCACAGTACTCGCTCCCATCCTGTTCCTCATCCTCGTATCTGACATAGACAGGGATGTAAGCCACAGCACCATGTCTTCCTTTGCAGATGACACCCAAATTTGCATGACAGTGTCCTTCATTGAAGACACTGCAGGACTCCAGGCAGACATCAACCAAATCTTTAAATGGGCTGCAGAAAACAATATGAAGTTCAATTATGAGAAATTTCAATTACTCTGATATGGAAAACATGAGGAAGTTAAAACTATATCAGAGTATAAAACAAATTCCAACCACACAATAGAATGAAAAACTAATGTAAAAGACCTGGAAGTGATAATGTTAGAGGATTTCACCTTCAAAGACCCCAACATTGTATCAATCGCATCTGTTAGAAAAATGACAGGATGAATAATGAGAACCTTCAAAACTAGAGATGCCAAGCCCATGATGACACTCTTCAGGTCGCTTGTTCTTTCTAGGCTGGAATATTGCTGCACACTAACAGCACCTTTCAAGGCAGGTGAAATTGCTGACCTAGAAAATGTACATACAGAGAACCTTCATGGCACACATAACTGCGATGAAACACCTCAATTTCTGGGAACGCTTGAAGTTCCTCCACCTGTACTCCCTAGAACGCAGGCGGGAGAGATATGTGATTATATACGCTTGGAAAATCCTAGAGGGATTAGTACCAAACTTGCACACGAAAATTACTCCCTATGAAAGCAAAAGACTCGGCAGACGATGCAACATCCTCCGAATGAAAAGCAGGGGTGCCACTAGCACGATAAGAGACAACACAGTAAGTGTGAGGGGCCCAAGACTGTTCAACTGCCTCCCAGCATACATAAGGGGGATTACCAATAGACCCCTGGCTGTCTTCAAGAATGTGCTGGACAGGCACCTAAAGTCAGTACCTGACCAGCTGGGCTGTGGTTCATACGTCGAGTTGCATGCGGCCAACAGTAACAACCTGGTTGATCAGGCCCTGATCCACCATGAGGCCTGGTCACAGACCGGGCTGCGGGGGCATTGACCCCCATAACTCTCTCCGGGTATACTGTTGGTCGCCATGAGCTCAGCTCACTCAGATAAGCTGTGACCTGTAAATTTGGGCCTACATCTGAGAGAATAGGTCTGTGTGGTAAGTGTGCACTATATAAAAAAAATCCTGCAGCATGCAGTGCATAATGAGGAAAAAAACTGCGACCGTATTTATGGTGTAAAACCGACTTTGCGGTGTATTTTCTTAGGGTTTTTATGGTTGTATTCTCGTTTTTTTGGCCTCCTTTGATAGAATGGAAGATATATTACAGAAATAGATATGATTTTGATTGGTTTCACAGAAAGTAGTTTGAAATTGAGCTCAAACTAGCAGAAATGTTCGATTTTTGCTGATGTTCAAGAGCATGTCCAATACATGTCCAACTACCCAGTCTAGCACGCAGTCACGAATGGCTTGGCATTATTTATACAATTATTACAATATTGCAGTAGTCTTCATAACAGTAAATCTTCTAGTTTTTGTGTGAATAAAAATTCAAAATGGAAAGCAAGCGAAATGTAAGATTGGCCAAGAGACATGACTAATGAACAGGGAAAATGTTATTTTAGTGCCAGGAATGTCTGTATTGTTTATTCTGGACCCTATTTGAAATTAGTATCTCTTGAAATTTGTGTGAAATTGGCCAGATTACCAATTTCTGACCACTAGGGGTAGTTGAAATAGGTAAATGGGCAGTTTATTGTACTCAGTCGACAGAATAGAAGGAATACTAGTGAAATAGCTACGAGTTTGGTAGACTGGAACAATGGAATGGACCAAAAATAGGGTGTAAAAGTGGGTGAAATCACCGATGCGCAAATATCGCCATTGAGTTAAGTGTATTCTAACCTAACCACTCTGTAATCTGGCAAAATCACTAATCCGGCACACTACAGGTCCTGATGGTGCTGGATTAGTGATGGTCAACCTGTATCTGCTTACCCTGTTCTTATAGCAAGTTCCTGTCTCTCTAGAACTCAGTGTGCCTGATACAAAAAACTTGGGGTGAAAATTAATTTCCATTTTTATTGGAGCTCACTGCGATTTAAAAGAAATTTTGCATTTTAAATGTACAAGGTTATAAGAAGAACAGGTTAACATTTCTTAATATGTCTAAAGCTTATATTCTCCACAGTAGTAGAAGTGACTAGTCAATCATTTATGTCCCATAAACTGTGCTGGTGAGTGTATCACTTGTCACTGTTTCTTATCGAAGATTTAGATGCCATGTTTGCTTTGTAAGTACTTAGTATTCTTGGTCAGTGGTACTTGGTGTGTTTAGTGCTAATTTATATACTGTACAGGGTGTTTGATGACAGTAAACATTTGGAGTTGTTGGAACTAGTTTGTATGAGGTAGTAGACTAGCTAGTAACTATTAGTGGTGCTAACCCTCGAAAATAGAATTTGTATGGGTCCATTGTCTTGTGTACATATATTGTACATAAGTTATACAGTAGATGTGACTACTGTGTAGTTACTATACTTACTGTGACTACCTAAGTTAATGGTGTTTTTCAGTACTGTATCCAGAGGTCGCTTAGATGTGGATGTCACTCATTTGAATGGATGATACTATATGCATAGAGGATACATGGTTTCCCTCCTTCCATAGTGTAATATGTTGTATTGGCTTGTGAAGGGTTTCAAATGGCCAACAAACATTAAAGATAAAATTAAATTTACTAGTGTAATTAGCCATCCAATTACATTTCTCTTCCACCCTATCCATCTCTTAGTTGCCATAAGTATGGCAAATGACATGAAAATGAGCAAAAGTATATAATCTTTCTATATGTGTGATAAAAACTGCTTTTTGTGCCCTCTTAGCTTCCCTGTCATGTGGTGCAATTACCATTGTGAAAGTGTGATTGAATGGAGACTAAGGTCATTGTTTACCTAAGCGACTTCACGTACAGCAGTCTTGTGGCATTGTCTGAAGTAGTGTTTTAGAGGCTGGCAGGAATGGTGAGGTTTCACACTGTGACTGTAGCAGATAGTGTAAGAATAATAAGGTGTGCTTAACTCAGAGTGTAGAAACTAGCTAGACTACCTAATTTTTGAATTAAAACATTAAACAAGCAACACTTCTATTAACATAGCCTGTTCAAAAACATGGAAATATAATAGTACACTTTGCTTTGACTTTATTAGCTACATTAATGGTACTAATAAATATTAAAAATGTTAATTTGTAAAAAAAAAAAAATTCTACTAAGTTAACTCCCATGAAAATTTAGAATATTAAACTAAATTGTTTAAGTCCATATTTAATTTTCATGAATTTTAAAAAGTACTTATTAGTAAAAATAATTTTTTTATCTCAACCTCTCATTTTTTGGAAGGCTCAAGAAGTAGTAAACAGTTAATTAATATCACAAACAATTTAAGAAAAAACAAAAGAAATATATTGCCAGGAAATTGATAAATAGCCTAGCAACTTCAAGGCTGGTGTGACCATACCTACTGCAGTAAGTTGCATCTACCTCCTCCTGCAGGTCTGTCACCTCCTACTTCAGAGAAACTGATGAGGAGAAGGACTACATTTGCTCCCTGCCTAAAGACAATGGCATGCATGAATGTCGAGACCTCCCGCCCATGAAATATCAAGGTAAAAAAACTCACACTATTTTATTATGTACTTCTTAAATTTTATTAAGACTAAATGATTGGTTCTCATGTCTTGTAATGAAGCTACTGCTGTAACACTTTTAGAATATGCCAGTACTGACGAATAAATAAGTGAAGTAATTCTTTTTGTGATTATGAAGTTTTACTACTTTTTATCATCCCTCCAGGAATGGTATGCAATGACTCTGCGCTTCCGCATGTGTCCAATGAGCCGACCAATGAGTCGTGCGTCAATTGGAACCAATATTATGTCGACTGTCGTCCGGGAGACAAGAATCCGTTTCAAGGGGCTATTTCCTTTGACAACATTGGTCTAGCATGGGTGGCAATCTTTCTTGTAAGTTTATTGTTTATAGAAAAGCCTTATTTTTACTTGGGTGTGTAATAACCCATTTGTACAGTAATTACTGCTTTCCTAGTGGAAATTTCCAGTGTTTTGAAGCATCTTAAATATCTTAAATGAGTTTGAACTTTTTGTTTTAAATCAATATGGCTTTCTTTAATCCTTATACTGGTGGCTTGGGGATGACTGTATTTCTAACTCATGTGTGAGTGAGTTTCTTAGAATACTGAATTAGAAAACCTATTTTAACCTTGATTAGTACGATATTATGATGTAGAAGTAAAAAATATGAATTAAAAATAACAGAGAAATTATGTGGGTAAATTTTACAGGCAGTGTCCTGAATTAACATTGTGAAGAAACTTTAATACATCAAACAGTTTACACTTATTGATATTGATGTACCTCAGAGTCAAGTGGGACTTTAAGGACATCAGGTCACAGTAATAATAATTATAATAATAATATCTTTATTTACTACAAGTACATGTACATGGTATACAAGCCTAGATGACATCAGTGACATACTACTATATAGAAAGCTCTTTGTTATGCAGAGCATTTCGGGCAAATTAGGTCCTTGTCCCAGGATGCGACCCACACCAGTCGACTTAACTCCTAAGTACCCATTTTACTGATGACAATGATAATTCTGGATGGGTGAACATAGACAACTGGTGTAAAGAAACATGCCCAATGTTTCTACCCGTGCTGGGCATCGAACGCAGACCCTCGCCTTGTGAAGCGAGAGCTTTAGCGACTAGGCTACGGTGCACCTCCTTTGTGTCCACTTTCTCAGCTCATCATATCTCACACGTCTGGACCTTAAATTATTATTAGAACATTTTTTTTTCAACACAGCGACCATCTCCCACCAAAAAGAATTTTTTTTTTTTTCATCATTCAACACTTTCACCATCACTCATACATAATCACTGTCTTTGCAGAGGCACTCAGATGTGACAGCTTAGATGTCCCTCCAAACTGCCAATATCCCAAATCCCTCCTTTAAAGTGCAGGCGTTGTACTTCCCATTTCTAGGACTCACGTCCGGCTAACCGGTTTCCCTGAATCTCTTCACATATAGTTCTTAAAATTATTTGAAAATTGATGCCAGTAACGCTGACAAATTATAAGTGGACTGTATATTGTAATATCATTTACTTGACCTGAGTAATTTACTTGGGTATAAATCTGTAGTGGAGGGAAGGCGGGGTAGGGGTCGGCCTATTAAAGGTTGGAGGGAGGGGGTAAAGGAGGTTTTGAGTGTGAGGGGCTTGGACTTCCAGCAAGTGTGTGTGAGCATGTTAGATAGGAGCAAATGAAGATAATTGGTTTTTAGGACTTGACGTGCTGTTGGAGTGTAAGCAAGGTAACATTTATGAAGGGATTCAGGGAAACCAGCAGGCCGGACTTGATTCCTGGAGATGGGAAGTACAGTGCTGGCACTCTGAAGGAGGGGTGTTAATGTTGCAGTTTTATAACTGTAGTGTAAGCATGCCTCTGGCAAGACAGTGATGGAGTGAATGATGAAAGTTTTTCTTTTTCGGGCCACCCTGCCTTGATGAGAAACAGCCGATGTGTTAATTTTTTTTTTATGTAAATATAAATCAATTATACATACAATTAAAAAAAGGTATAAAGGACATTCAAGATTACTCGCCAAATTAAGATTTTGGTGTTATATCCTAACGCATCCCTTTCAGTAGGCAATTCATATTGGCCAATATAAATTAACATACCTGTAGTGAGAATTAATACACTGGGAGGCGTACATTACATGTGGTGTGAACTTCATCAGGTTTTGAAGATTCGGCAGGTTTCCATTTCCTTGAGAGAGCTAACACACCACCTCTCTGGATGGCCACCCGGCAGTACTGACCCTATGTACACCCCCAGTCATTTGGAAGTACCCAGTCACTTCCTCACAAGTACATATGTTGGTAGTTTGCGACTACCATTAATACTTCTTATTTACATTAATACTTCTTATTTACATTAATACTTCTTATTTACATTAATACTTCTTATTTATATTAATACTTCTTATTTACATTAACACTTCATTTTACATTAACACCTTGACAGCAACTTGAAATTCAACACCCATATCCAACAAATAACAAAAAAAAGTATCCAAAACAGTTGGGATCCTCTCCAAGATACGTTACTACGTACCACAATCAGCCCTACTCACACTATACTATTCACTCATCTATCCCTACCTCACCTATGCTATTTGTGCCTGGGGATCAACAGCAGCAACTCACCTAAAGCCAATAATAACCCAACAGAAAGTAGCAGTAAGAGTTATCAGGCAATCCAATGCAAGACAACACACACCCCCCCTCTTCAAAGACCTAAACCTACTCATCGTACAGAACATTCACACCTACAATTGTGCAACCTACATTTACAGAACTATAAATTCTAATATTAACCCTGAACTAAAACACTTTCTTCATAGTTGCAACAGAACCCATAGACACAATACCAGACACAAAAATCTCTCTGACATTCCCCATGTCTGGCTAAACCTCTACAAAAATTCAATCTATTACATAAAAGGGCCTAAAATCTGGAACTCCCTGCCTGAAAATTCTAGAACCGCAGACTCAACCACCATTTTCAAAACTACCGTTAAAAAACATCTCGTCTCCCTAACACACCCCATCATCAGCTAACCAAATGAAAACCACCTAATTATCTTTTTTGTATCATGAACACATCCCAAAAAATACATAGTCTTACTCTCGTTATCTGTAATTCCCCCCTAATTTACACTTACACCCACCCAAATGACTGTAAACATTAAATTCCTAGTACAGTGGTACCTCGAGTTACGATGGTCCCCAAAATCGCCCTTTTATGTAAGTTTATTTTTTTAAATGCTTTTGTAAGTATATTTTTGGGGGTGTAAAAGGACTAGTCTATTTTACATTATTCCTTATGGGGATAAATTCGTTTGGTAATGGCACTTGAACAGCATTCTCGAACGAAAAAATATCTTGTTAGTCCTAAGTTAGCCTAAGATACTCTTCCAGTATATGAGCTTTAATAGAAACAATGTATCATGCCAAAACAAATCCAAACTCATTACTAAATCTACCATTTGTAATATTATTATAAGATTTGTACTAATAATATGTTCAAATGTACTGCTTCATAACATACATAGTATATCAATATACAGTAAAAATTAGTATTAGTCTGCCCGAAATGCCTAGGCATGCTAGTGGCCTTTTTTGTAATTAATATCTTAAAACATATAAACCACACATTGTAAGATTTACAAGGAAATAAACATTTGAATTTGAATAGGAAAATTAAAAAAAAAAAAAAATCCACAATAGCAGTGAAGACTGAATTGAGTGTTACAGGAAGTTACCGGGAGTGGTGGATCAAGCAACCCACGTGTGTAGCACAGTACCGACACACCACACTTATTTTATATTTCTTGTGATGAGCTTTCATTTTGATTTTCTTTTTCTACATTAGTGAAAAGTATATTTACTTGTCATTATCATATACATCTGCATCAGCATTTCATATTAAATTTATTTTATGTAGAAGTAAAACATTTAAAAAGCCTATACTACACACATTACTTTTGTAAACTTAGGGCTAAAACTGTTTACTTAAAATATTAATAAATTGAATGATGAAAGTTTTTTCTTTCTTTTTGGGTTTTTCTTTTTAGGTCACCCCACCTTGGTGGAAAATGGCCGACGTGCTAAAAAGAAAAAAAAATAATAAGATTACATAGATGTGGAGCTTTCTGAGTTTGTAAATCTAGCATAGGATATTGACAAAGTAAAAATTATAGTTAAGAACAAATACAAGATTGTTCAATAAAATTGTAATTATAATTGACATGTTAGAAAAGGTTGAATGGCAATTTTTTAAATTACAATAAAAGATTAGTTTCAGGGAGATGGTGTAAATATGAATGGACTAATTATGGATACAGAGCTTTTTTCATTTTTTTTGGTAGAATTCTTAGAGTATGTTACTGTTTTTTAAGCTATTCCAGAGTTTGCCTTTTTATTTGGCTTGATATAATAAGCTGATTTTATTTTACAAGAAGATAGTGATAGTGGCTTTCATTGTACCAATCATATTATGAAATGTAAACACACATTGTAACCTTAGCAAAGGAATAAAATTTTATTTAATTTTATTTTTTATTATTACAAGGAAAAGCCAGTAGTAATGCATTTTCCTAGGTACTGAATGAACCTCCCAAGTTTAGTGCTTCTTCCATGAATGTACATAATAAGAACAGTGCATTTCAGTCCCATTACTTTCTGAGAAAGGTCATAATTGAAAACCTTGGAGTAAGTTAGATGAAGACGAGAGCACAGTACTGTATGCATAATGTTATGTATCAGCTCTCTTACGAAGCTCATGTAAATAGTGCAATTTTTTGCAAATGTGATTGAAAAAGTGTATTGAAAATTGAGCTATGAAGGCCTTAATTTGTGTTATTCAGTTATTTCAGTTGCATTTACAAAAAAACTGCACTATATAGAGGATCTCTTGTAATAATTAACTCTTTCAGTGGCCATCACATAGTACGTATTGTCATTAAGATCAGGGCCCCTTGTGTAGTTCTATGTCGTGAGCTCAGCTCACTCAGATGAGCTGTGAGTGGTAAATTTTGGTCTAGATATGAGAAAATGGGTTTGTGCAGTTAGTATGCACAGTATAAAAATAATCCTGCCCCATGCAATGCATGATGGGAAAAGAAAAACTGAGCATGCGTTTGATTTAAAAGAACAAATTTGAGGTATTTTCTAAGATGGCTTTTATGGTTTTATTGATGTTTCATGGTATCATTTGATAGAATGGAAGATATATTCTACAGAAATAGAGATAATCTAGGTTGGTTTCAGGATCGGTAGTAGCTTGAAATTGGACTCAGAGCAGCAGAAATATTCAATTTTTGCAGATTTTCATGAGGAGGGGAAAGGCTTCCCCTATAGCCCCCAGTCTGTTTTGTGGGTTTTTAATAGGTCTTATATAATTATTAGGATGCTGTAAAGCATGACAAATTATTTATCAGGGAAATAGAGTACATCTATTTTTGTGTGATTATGAATTCAAAATGGAAGGCAAGTGTAATATAGGAGAGACTTGGGTTTTTTAATGAACAAGAGGAAATGATGTTTGTGCCAGGAATTTCTATATTGTTTATTTTGCACTGTAGTTTTTACATTTTTTTTAATTTTGTGTAAAATTGGCTAAATTACCAACTTCTGTGCAATAAATTTATGGGGTACAGTGGACCCCCGGATTACGTACTGCTCCAAACTCGAACAATTATTTTTGTAAGTGCTTTTGTAAGTGTATTTTTGGGGGTCTAAAAGGACTAATCTAATTTACATTATTCCTTATGGGAACAAATTCGTTCGGTAACGGCACTTGAAGAGCATTCTGGAACGAAATAATGACGTAATCCGGGGGTCCACTGTAGTTGAAAAAGTTGAATGGGCAGTTTTTTGTGCTCAATCAGTAGAATGGAAGGCATACTAGCAAAATAGCTAAGAATTTGGTCAACTGGAACACTGGAATTGGCCTAAAATAGGACTCAAAATGGATGAAATCGCCAGTGCATAATGTATTATGCACTGTCCCAGTGCATAATGCAGCTTAATTTTGTACCTGCATAATTCCTTAAGTTTGCCATAAAATTTCATTCTTTTGGTGTCATTACTTTCAGAAAAAAAAATTTGGAAAATTTTTGAACAAATTTCATTTTGGAGTCTGGACAGTGAAAGGGTTAAGGGTGAGTTTGCTTGTCATCATCCAGGTGAAGACCTTTTTTTAACTCGTCATTAACTTTAAAGTCAAGGGGTCAGAGCATAATAAGATGAAGGTTATCAGGAAAGATGCTCTGTGACATTTGGGAATTCAGTGGTATAGAGGAAGAGGAGAAGAGGACCTAGGATGCTACTTTGGGGGACACTTAATTGAATTGGTTAGGTAGTTGAGGAAGTACAGTGGTACCCCGACTTACGATATTTTTTCATTCCAGAATGCTGTTCAAGTGCCATTACCAAACGAATTTATCTCCATAAGAAATGATGTAAAATAGACTAGTCCTTTTAGACCCCCAAAATTACACTTACAAAAGCATTTAAAAAAATCAACTTACATAAAAGGGTGTGTTTGGGGACCATCGTAAGTCGGGGTACCACTGTACCTTTTATAAGTATGTGCTGCTGTCTTTTTTTTAAGTAGGATTTAAAATAGCTTTATGTGTGCCCTTGGAGTCTGCAATGATTAAATTCAAGAAGAATATTGTGATCTGTATTATAAGCCTTATGCAGATCAATTAAAATCCAGTAGTATTCAAAATTTATTTTAAGGGCTGTATAAAATGTTTAGCATTTTTATGATTTCATCTTTAGTGATTTTTTGGAGTCTGGATCTAAATTAAATTACCAAGAAGTAAGAACATTGTTGGGTTTACAAGTACAACTTCTTGTGAATCACAATTAGATATTTTTAATAGTATTGGTACATTATATATTGGTCTAATTGTTATTATCAGTTTGATAACCACCTTTGTTGATTGGTGTTATCCTAATTCTTTTGAGACAGTCTGGAATGATGAATTCTTTTAAGTGATTTATGTAAAAGTATCAGATAGGAGGATATAATAGATGAGAAGCTTTCTTATAGATAACAGGGGTATTCTTTCATTTCTACCACACCATTATTTAGTGATTTAATAATTAAAGCTATTTAAGAGGTTATGCCATGAGCCATTATTGCAAGGTCATTTTCTTGTCAGTTCATGTTGGGTGTGCTCTTAGAAAGGTTTCTGATGCTTACTAGATTAGAATTTGTCTAATGCAAGATTACTGACACTAGACAGTAAGCATCCATGGAATAGAAGGTGCTTGGTTTTCCATCGTCTGTAAGGCAGCGTACCATAGACCTTCCAACAGTCCAGTAATACACAGTCTGCACATCCTTCTTTTTCCTGTCCTGTTTTCTCATATTATCATGGAACTAAACTTAATGAAGTAGTTTACTGAGGTGTTTTTTCCTCCTTAAAACCCACGTTGTTAGTTCATTGTGAATCTTATTTTCTCCTACTGGTGTACCAGCCGTTTTCTTAAAATCTTTTCAAATACTTTGCAGAGTATACATGTCAGTGATACTGGCCTGTTGTTAGGAGTTTCTTGCCTCATCTCTTTTTAAATGTTAGTACTGTAATACTTCGCAGTTTTCTGGCTTTTTGGTATGTATACAGTATATATTCTGTACTCAATATATAACTCAAATTTATTAATTTGTCAGAAACTTAGATGAAATATGGTTCAGCACACACACACACACACACACACACCATTCATCCAATTGTATAACTATTCTTAGTTGCAGTCCTGAGAGAAAGAATGAAGATCTTGCTCTGTAATAAGCTAGCAAATTAGACTAATTATTATCACACAGGACAATTTTATTATAGATTTAGCTGGACTTGAGTCCTGGAAATGAGAAGTACAATGTCTGCACTTTAACCCTTAAACTGTCCACACGTAGATATACGTTCACGCGCGTAGCTGACCGAACGTACATCTACGTTTTATTTTACATTCGTTCAAATTTAGTGCGATAGGCCTGAGTCGCCTAGACATGAGAGAATGGGTCTACGCCTTCAGTGTGCGCAGTATTAAAAAAATCGGGGACCACTTAGTACCTTGTGGGAGCACCAGTTCGATTGAGTGCCAGCTAGAGCAAATAGTGTGGCAAACACCAGGGATTCAATGATGTTATGTCGCATTAACACTCCCCTTATAAGAGGAAAGTAAAAATAGGTTAGATAAATACATGAGTGGCTGTGGGTGGGTGTGAGTTGGACCTGACAAGCTTGTGCTACTATGTCTGATGCCATGCTCCTTCCTTCAGAGGATGTGACGTGACTAGGTGGGTCATTGGTCTAATCCAGGGGGTGACATGGACCTGCCTAGCATGGGCCAGTAGGCTTGCTGCAGTGTTCCTTCTTTCTTACGTTTTTATGTATTCGGCAGGCTGGCTGGCTTTGGCTGTGTCTCTATCTGTCTATAACTCTATCTGTCCATATCTTTGTCTGTCTATATCTTTGTCTGTCTATATCTTTGTCTGTCTATATCTTTATCTGTCTATATCTTTGTCTGTCTATATCTTTGTCTGTCTATATCTTTGTCTGTCTATATCTTTGTCTGTCTATATATCTATCTATATCTATATGTCCTATATCTCTGTCTCTCTCTCACATGTACACATAAGTACAGTTATTATACATAGTGTAAATTACCTAGGATAACCCAAAAATTCCAGGCAAAATGCTATACAATGCTTGTAGATATAATACATAATAAGTATGGAAACCCCTGGCAAGTAATACGCGTCGTCACTTCTGCATCGTGTTTAATACCTGTTGGCTTACGAGACGCACTCTGAGACTGAGACAAGCAGACGGAAAGACATATACAGGCAGACAGATAAGCAGAGTTAGACAGACATAAGCAGAGCTAGACAAACAGACAGATAGATAGACAGACAGATACAAACAGACAGATAGACAGACAGATAGACAGACACACATAGACAGACAGACAGATATTGAAAAAGGGAGGGTTCCCCTCAGCACTGCTGACATTTATCAAATATCAAATGTCACTGGGCTGTCAAGAGTTATCTGACACTTGTCAACACACCATTCTTCAAGGAGTTTCATGTACTCCAGGCACACAGACAGACAGACAGAAAGACAGATAAGCAGAGCTAGACAGATACAGACACAGACAGATAGACAGACAGATACAGACAGATAGACAGACAGATACAGACAGATAGACAGACAGATACAGACAGATAGATAGACAGATAGATAGACAGATAGATAGACAGACAGATAGATAGACAGACAGATAGATAGACAGACAGATAGATAGACAGACAGATAGATAGACAGACAGATAGATAGACAGACAGATAGATAGACAGACAGATAGACAGACAGACAGATAGACAGAGTGAAAAAGCAAGGGTTCTCTGCACACATTCATTCATCAATGTCACTGCCTTATCAGTAGTTATCTGGCCATTGTCAACACACCATTCTTCAAGGAGTTTCATATATACTCCAGGATGTCTAAAACATTGCTGGGACCTATAAATACTTAGTATATATTTATAGACAATAGTAAATGACCAAGGCAGGTGAAACTGTTCACCTGTTGGTGTGATTGTGACTATTTGAGTACTATTTCAGTACATAATATTAGTGTTAGAACAAAGATTGGCTATGAAATCACAAGAACTATTGTAAATTGTAATTATCAGAACATAAAAATTATATAAATTAAAATAAAAACTAGAAAAAAAAGTATATCGGCATTACTTCTGCAAGCGGCAGGACTTGATGTTGCCGTCAGGTGAGCATCCAGTACCAAATTGGCGGGCTTATATCTCGGTAAGTACTGGCCCAAATTTCTTTTTATTTTTAGCCTATCCTGTTTATAAAAATGTGCTCTTCATTTAAAAAAAAAAAAAAAAAATTTTTTTTTTTTCAAAATATTCGGTCAGCTACGCGAGTGAACGTATATCTACGTGTGGACAGTTTAAGGGTTAAAGGAGGGGTCTGGGATATTGACAGTTTAGAGGGACTATTCTAAACTGCTGTATCTGAGCGCCTCTGCAAAGACAGTGATTATGTATGAGTGAGGTGAAAGTGTTGAATGATGAAAGTATTTTCTTTTTGGGGATTTTCTTTCTTTTTGGGTCACCCTGCCTCGGTGGGAGACGGCCGACTCGTTGAAAAAAAATAAAAATTGTAGTTTGTTATTAACAAATATAATATATTTTTTCAGTTTATTATTAACACCGGAATAATGTATTGAATACTTGAGTAAAAATTGCTTCTGCCAACAGGTGATCAGCCTGGAGGGCTGGACGGACATCATGTACTACGTGCAAGATGCTCATTCCTTTTGGGACTGGATATATTTTGTCCTACTTATTGTGGTGAGTTGATTTGGAATTATCAAGTTTTGGATAGGCTTATACTCTCCTGTTTTGGCAGGATTAGAAGACAAATTTAACAACCCTAATGTATGAAGGGATTTATTTGTATGGTAAATGTAATATACAGTGAATTGTCAGTTAACACATGATCTGTTAACAAGTTTTCACTCTAACGTGGTTGCAAAATTGCAGCATATTTTCGGGGAATGTGTTGTATTAATCAGGTTACATGAAGGGGTACATGTAGGGAATAATGTGGCATGCTCCGGGTTCTTACCCTCCATCTTGTGGTGAGCATATGGGCGAGTCTATTGTCTTTTGGGGGAGGCCTTAATGTACACAACCTTCCTCACCTCAGTGCTGCTTGTATGTGTCCAATATCATACCTTGGTCACACTCCTCCACCCTACTGCTTTTCTTCTCATTCCCTGCCGCACACTGAGTAACCTCTACAAACACAACTCCTAATGGGCCACATGCTTTCACCTACCTCATCCCTGAAGGGATAGAACCAGACTTGAGTCCTGGAAATGGGAAGTACAATGACTGCACTTTAAAGGAGGAGTTTAGTATATTAGCAGTTTGGAGGGACATCTAAACTGTCATATCTGAGCACCTCTGCAAAGACAGTGATTATGTATGAGTGATGGTGAAAGTGTTGAATGATGATGAAAGTTTTTTCTCTCTTTTTTGGGTTTTCTTTCTTTTTGGGTCACCCTGCCTCGGTGGGAAATGGCCACTGCGTTAAAAAAAAAATTGCATGTGCGCACACACGCACACACACATGCATGCACACACACACACACAACCACAACTAGGTGAGTACACAGGAGAGATAGGGGGGACATGATAACAACATACTATAAGATACTGAGAGGAATTGACAAAGTGGACAGAGACAGAATGTTCCAGAGATGGGACACAGCAACAAGGGGACACAGTTGGAAGTTGAAGACTCAGATGAATCACAGGGATGTTAGGAAGTATTTCTTCAGTCACAGAGTGGTCGGGAAGTGGAATAGTTTAGGAAGTGATGTAGTGGAGGCAGGCTCCATACATAGCTTTAAGAAGAGGTATGATAAAGCTCATGGCGCAGGGAGAGTGACCCAGTAGCGGCCAGTGAAGAGGCGGGGCCAGGAGCTGTGACTCGACCCCTGCAACCACAACTAGGTGAGTACAACTAGGTGAGTACACACACACACACACACACACACGTATGTATGTATTTCCCCCTTTCCTACATGCCTACACCTACAACATTCCTCCATGGCCACATTTCCCAACTACCACTACCTCAAGACCACATCTTGCCCAGCCCAATGTCCTCAACTGCACAATTTTCTCATGACCTCACACCCACACCTTACTCTACCTTTCACCCTAACATGCCATCCATACACCTAATCACTTAGTCACCCAACACCCTTATTACTACCTACACCACCAATCACACACTCACCCACCCAGTCACCAATCATCTACACCACCACCATCAACCACACACTCACCCACCCAGTCACCAATCATCTACACCACCACCACCCACACCAGGCCACCAACACAACTGCACATTACTTCCCTGTAGCTTCAAGCCCACGTGGCCTCCACTCACACTACTTTCCCATACCATTCCTCTTACACCACTCTCCATCAGCTTCAAGCCAATACAACCCCCACACAACCTCACTTCCATAGCACCAAGCCCACACCTTACCCATGCTTTCATAGCCCACACACCCTAACATGCCATCAGCACATCTAGTCACAAATCCATCCAACACACTCATTACTACCCACACTACCAAATGCATACTCACCCAGCCAGTCACCCATCATCCACACTGGGCCACTAACACAACCACATCTTTTGCTCTTGCCACTTCCCTACAGCCTCAAGCCCACACAGCCCCAAACCCATGCCATACCCATGCTTTCATGGCCCACATGCCCTAACATGCCATCCACACTCCTTGTCACATAGCCACTTACCACCCTCATTACCACCCACACCACTGACCCCACACTCACTCACCCAGTCACCCACACCCACACCACCAACATTGCCACCAACACTGCCACCATCACACTGCCTCATTGCTTCCAGCCTCCACTCCCCTACACCACTCCATTGCCCAGCATCCTCCACCTCCCAATACCACCCTTGAGCTGATGCCCCAACCCCTCCACCTCCCATTCCAGAAGTCTCCCAATACCCACCCCCACTCCATAGCCTCTCACCTCAACCACTCTAACCCTCTCCCATGATCACCCCAACCCCTACACCCCCAACCACTCTAACCCCTCCTTTATAACCCCCCATACAATATGTAGGACAACCAAACAGTAAGGCACCTCCATCTGTGAGCAGAGATGTGGATGCAAGATCTTTGATTAATGCACATCACTACATTGATCTATATTTACATTATCATTGTTATTTTCACTTTTGAGATTAAGAAAATGGGTGGCTTTTTTGGGGGTGTCGAAAGAACATAATCCTATTTTTCCCTATGTTCTTCTGTTCGTTTTACAAGATATTTTGATTACACTCGGTTTTCAAGAATGTAACTACTGTGTTAACTGATGGTCAACTGTATATACACTGTGGGACTGCAAATACAATATGGTAATTTTAAATAAATGATCTTAATAAGGATGTATTGGAAAGGATCAGTCCTTTTCACTAGTCAGCTCCCTTATGCAGTTCCTTCATTTAGTGCAAAGACAGTGATTATGTGTGAATGATGGTGAAAGTATCTTTCCTTTTTCGTCTCCCACTGTCTCGGTGGGAGACGGCTGATATGTTGAAAAAAAAAATTGGTAAATTTGATTGAAAAGGTGTATTGAATATTGAATGGCATGTACTATGACGGCCTCACCATGCACTATTCAATTTTGGATGCACTTTTTCAGTCACATTTATGAAAAATTGCACTATACAAAAAATCTCCCGATTATCTAAATCTTAAAACCTCAAAATTAGATGCCCAAAGTTCGTACATTAATTATACTATGTACATGGTAGTATAAATACCTGCCCAAAACAATACTGCCTTACACCCAATTGTAGCATTCTCATACTGTAAACTACTTTCAACAGCGCACAATGTTATATTCCCATAATATAATTTAAATATTAAAATGTTTGAATGTGCGTGGATGAGTGTAGATGTTATGAATGAAAAGAAGCTGGATGTCCTGGCTTTAAGTGAGACAAAGCTGAAGGGGGTAGGAGAGTTTCAGTGGGGAGAAATAAATGGGATTAGGTCAGGGGTTTCAAATATTTATTTCTTTGCAATTTTACATAGAAGTTTACATAGAAGTGCAAGGAGAGCCACTGACATGCCATGGCATTAAGGGCAGCTTAATCTAATGGCTTAGACTATGTACATAATATTGGAGAAATTGATTGAGTTTGACTTGTTTAAATATTGTTCAGATTACAATATGATGATATTACATTGGGCAAATTACAATATGGTGATACTACATTGTAACAAGTGTTTAGTAGGATGGTAATTAACAGTAAAAATTGAAATTATCTTAAGGAAAATAACATTGAGCATTTTTTAAAGTAATTTACAGAATGCGTATTTAGTTTAGGGTGAGTAGGTGGTAATATAATAGTAAAAATTGAAATTATCTTATAGGAAAATAACACTGAGCATTTTTGAAAGTAATATAATAGAACATAATAGTAAAAATGGAAATTATCTTATAGGAAAATAACATCGAGTATTTTTTGAGTATGAGTACAGTGGACCCTCGGTTAACGAATACCCCGGAAATCGTGCAATTATGTAAGTATAATTTTGTAAGTTCTTGTGGAAGTGTAGTTTTGGGGGTCTGAAATAGACTAACCTACATGACATTATTTCTTAAGGACGTAAATTCGTTCGTTAATGGCACTTGAGCAGGCTTCTGCAATGAATTTTTTTCGTTAACCGAGGGTCCACTGTATTTAGTTAAGGATGAGTAGGTGGTTTTTGAGAAGTCTTAAAATGATTTTCAGACAAGGTTATTTTAATATTTACTGGTAATGAATTCCAGATTCTGGGGCCCTTTATGTGCATAGAATTTTAACATAGGTTGATATGGACACGGGGTAGGTATATCAAAAAGTGATCTGTGCCTTGTGTTGTGGTCATGGGTTCTATTAAAGTTGGTGAGGAGAATTTTGAGCGGAGGGTTTATATTAGAGTGTAGAGTTCTATATATGTAGTAGGCACAAGAATAAGTGTGAATGTTCTTTATGGTGAGTAGTTTTAGGATTTTGAATATTGGCGGAGTATGCTGTCTAGAATGGGAATTTGTTATCATTCTGACTGCAGCCTTTTGCTGGGTTATGAGTGGTCTAAAGTGATTTACTGTTGTTGATCCCCATGCACAGATTCCATAGGTGAGATAAGGGTAGATGAGTGAGTGATATAACAAACAAACAAACAAACAAATTTTATTTCATTGCAGGTTACATGGGTATGGGAAATTACAATGTAAATTGAGTGCAAGGAGAGCCACTGACATGCCATGGCATTAGGGGCAGCTTATTCTAGTCCTTAAAAACTATGTACTTAATATTAGAGAAATTTATTGAGTTTATTCTAGTTAAAAATTATTTTCAAAATTACAATATGATGAAATTTTACTGTTTAAATTATTATATAATGAT